>OZJO01009865.1:0-11113 GCA_900406225.1 Acrobeloides nanus
GACTTTTAACTTGTGTGCGTAGCATAGAAACTTTGACTTTTTGACTTTGACTTTTAACTTTGCCTTGTGTGCGTAGCCTTGGCCTTAAGGAGAATGTGGAAGGATCTCGGCGAATTATCGTTATAAAAAGGTTTTATGAAATAAGACTATAAATCATTCGACGTTTTTATTAAATAATCAAATTTATTCTCGAATATCGAAAACAAATTTGGTCATTAAAAACGAAAGCCATAGGCTAAGAAATTCAATTAAATGGATTTGCGATCATAAGGAAATCTAAATATTTATAGCCATTGAAAAATTTAATAAAACGCTTGTTTTTCAGCGAATATCTAGAAAATATTCAAATCAAAAGTCGTATTTAATCGAGGGATTTGCAGTAGAGATGGTTTTCAAACATTTCCATTTATATCTTTTTGAAAAATGAATGCATCACTTCGTTTTCTTGTAGAACCAAGTGTGAATAATAAAATGGAGCTGTTTTAGCAGAGAAGCTTTCGATTACAGATCGAGATTTGATACTTTTATTGCAGAATCAAGTGTGAATAACATTTTTGCAGGGTTTGATGCAATTTTACAGATAGATCATAAAAACATCTTCAAGGTTTTAATTTAAAAAGAAGACTCGGAAGCGCTCATAAGCACTCGGAAGCAATCAGGGAAGATCGGATGACTTAATGCTCGGATCACTCAGAGGCGCTCGAAAAAGTTCAGAACAACTCAGAGGCGCTCGGAAGAACTCCTAAACACTTGGAAGCCATCGGATCAGGGCGGCGATTTAGTTCGGGGTGCTCGGAGACTTATCGATTGGAAAATCTTCTATCCCCTCCGAGTGCGATAAAGCTCGGTCCCCAGTTTATTAGTCTAAAAAGTCGGTTTTTAGAAGAAAATCGGAAAAATTTTTTCGATTTTTCGAGAGTAAGCTATAAATTTTAAGCTTTAACATGTCTCCTTTTATCGTCTCTTTAATGACCCTAACAGTTTTAATCTGTCGTTTCAATATCCTTGTCTTACAAGATCCACAAATCATATTGCCATTTGACAGAGATAAACTGGAAGACCGAGCGCTATCGCGCTCGGAGGGGGGAGGAGATTTTACGACCCGAGCACTAAGTCATCCAATCTTCCCTGGTTGCTTCCGAGTGCTTCCTAGTGATCCCGAGCACTTCCGAGTGCATACGAGAAATTTTAAGAAAGAATAAAAAAAGAATAAAAATGTTACAAGAAAAAATATTTTCGAATTTGATTATCTTATTAGAGATTACCTATCGTCATTACTTTGTTCTTCTTTATGTAACTGCTTAGAAAAAATTATTTTTTCCCATCCAACAAAAAACATTTTACATATAATTAAGACCAAAAGTCATTTTTAGCCAATTTTTGATGACCTATATCCTTTCTAGTCATTGAATTTATTTAACAATATTGAAATTATAAAATACCAATGATCAAACATGGAAACATAACATTAAAATACTTCAGAACAACACCAGACGACAGCGGGAAAAACGCTTAGGCAATCGTCTGTATGGGTTGTGACGCCTCAAATCTAGCTTGTTGTGAAGCATGTAATGTTGTTAATGGAAATTTCAACAAAGTACACACGAATCGTATTAGATCACATAAGACAAAGAAGAACAGCTTGAAAACGAAATTTATGATTATAATAAATTTTTTTGTTCGCTGATTTTTGAAATTTTGCTAGTAAAGCACTTGGGCCTTACATAATCATCTGATATTATCATTCATATATGATCAGGCTCAACTTTGAGTGCTCGATGAGCCTGTAGCCGAGCAATCCTACATATTCGCAGAAATGTTGTAAAATGTTTTGATTACAAATCATGAAAGAAGATCACCGAAGGAAGAAAAGGAGAATAGTCAGTCATAGCTGTGATCCCAAGCCAATCGGAAGTTTGGTCTTGCTCAGCTGATCCCATAATCCTTCATGACCCATTTTCTTTAAATTTCTTTAAAAAATTATAAAAGTGTAGCTTTTCTGCCAGACATCCCATTTTCGGGAGCGTAGTTTATAGATAGCCCTAGGCCAGATTTTATAGAGTTAAAGCACTGCTGTTTATGAAACGACCCGAATTATAGTTTATTTGAACAGACCAAAGATACAACACGGACGTTTCACTAACATGGTATGAGGAGGGAGTGATCTGCCACCCAGAAGATCGGGGTTTCAATCAACTGCCAACTTTTTAACCTTCCTGCTTTTAGCTAACCAAAACATCTCATTGAATCTTAACATACATTCCTGAGAATATCAATATGATATCACTCAAAGATATAAGAACACCCAAGCAGCAGTGATTTCATACTTTACGGCACGTTCCTGTGAACACTGAGTGCTCAATGTTCATGCACAGATATAGTGTATAAGCCAAGCTTATCACTTTGGATAGCTTGTTTAAAACTGATTATTCACTATAAGATAAACACAAAGGAGACGACAACTATATAATTGATCAGTTCTAATACCTTTTTTCAGTTCTTCATTATGATCATGAAAATTGCTATTTTCATTGTGCCCATTTTTCTTGTAAACATTCCTTTTTCTACTGCCGCTCCTACAGACACTCCAGCATGCTCTATGAACTCTTCTACGGCGTATACGGATGTTATAATTTTAGTCGACACTAGTGTTAACATGGGCACTACAAACTTACGAAAAGTATGCCAAATGTCTACTATAAAAGAATCGATTTAGATAAGCACCATAATGTCTTTGACATTATCAAAGTTTCCCATAGGGAATCAATATGATATCACTCAAGGCTATAAGAACACCCAAACAGCAGTGATTTCATACAATACGAACGCTACTATAGTGGCTAATTATACGGATATAAATAACTTGAATGATTTGGCAAGTGCTTTAAATGGATTAACGGTATCGACAAGCAATGAGGCGAATCTATATGAGTATTTACTTTAGATACGCTTTTATTAAGAAATTTTTATATTTAGTGGACTGGTAGAGGCATTAAATATAGTAGTTAATTGCAAATATAATCTTGACAATAATTGTTCATTGCCTACCTTATTCCGAAGACCTACAGCTATAATCGTCTTCGCTTCTTCTGCCAAGTATTCGAATTCTTACCATTAACTAATCGACTACAACATTTTCATAAAAACTTTAAGTGGCGCAGTGATGAAAAGGGGTCCTCCAAATTCGTGTTTTGACAGACCCTCCCAAATTGGCTGAAAATTTTTGCCTAACAAGTAAGGAATTTTATGCGAAAACACGATTCTGACGTTATTTTTCTACCTATGCTAGCATTCCTAAGAAAATGTTGTTATTTCTCATATTGGCATAGGTAAAAAAAATAGCGTCAGAATCGAGTTTCTCATAAAAATACATCTAGGCAAAAATTTTCAACCAATTTGGAACATTCTATCAAAACACAAGTTTGGAGGATCGCGTTCTACCACTGCGCCATTTTTTTAAAGCTCTCGTGAAAAATATAGTATTTTTAGTTCTGATACAAATGGTCAGATATCTAAAGCAATCGAAGGCATGAGAGATCGGACGGCCTCTTTCTTTGATCCTACTTTTATCACTGTTAACTTTAATCCATCTAATCAAAAATTGACAAATTTATTAGATGAGGTTTCTCTAGTCCCTATATGGAATGTTTCCATGCATAATTATCTCGGTTCTAGTAATTCATTATCAAAAGACATAGAATGGTCTATACTTCAGGGTATTTTTGTTGAAATAACCAGGGATGCGCACTTGGTCCGGACAACAGAAGGATATCCGTGTCCGAACATGCGGTATATAACGGCCAGACAACACGGACAAATCATGGGACGGACAAGGCTTGTCCGCAGTCAAGACGAGGAGGACAAGGCTTGTCCACCTCTTCTTGGCTGCGAACAAGCTTTGTCCGCCTAGTCTTGACCGCGGACAAGCCTTGTCCGCCTCTTCTTGATCGCGGACAAGCCTTGTCCGTCAAGGTATTGTCCATTGTTTATCCGGATGAACAAAGGGCGCATCCCTGGTACAGCCAAGCCTCATTATAGTGCTCCCCTTGCGGGCTGGGCCTAGAGAGTCACTATATCGAGGCTCGATTGTACATTATATCTATTCTCGATATAGTGACTTTTGGATAGAACCTAAGGGGTCACTATATCCAGGAAGTTACTATTGAGAACCGGTTATATATCTTGTATATGCTATTTTAGCGAATTGCTACTGTGGAGACGTTATTCTATATACTCCGATTTTTTACTATGATAATGCCAACAAAAGATACACCAAATATGCGGAATGCATTGGATTTGTTAATGTTTTAGGCTATTATCCGAACAGCACCTTAGATCTGTGTAGTTATGATCCGAATCTACCAATAATCCCTTCTTTCGTTCTNATGCATTGGATTTGTTAATGTTTTAGGCTATTATCCGAACAGCACCTTAGATCTGTGTAGTTATGATCCGAATCTACCAATAATCCCTTCTTTCGTTCTGACTAGTGAAAAACAAAATTTTATCAACAGTAGGATTCGATTTATCTAAATTTTATGTCAAAATTTAGAATATGTCCCAAGAGGCAATAACCCTTTCACTGGTAAGTCGACCATTCCATTTTATTTTGGATTACATAAAAATATGGCTGGAAAGTGGGTCTGGTACGATTATGATCTAACAAGGGAAGGGTCGCAGATGATGGTCGTGAATTTCAAAAACTCATCTCTATTATTGTAGATCACATATGAGTTTTTCACAAAACTTTTAGAATTTTCTGAACCTGGTTGAACTGTGATGATTTAGAGCACCCCTAAAAAGTAAAACTAAAATGCTTTTTTTATACAAGTTGAAATAGAGCTATATATGAAATTGTATAGATGGTCCAGTGGAAAGGCGTTAGACTATTAAACCTAAAAGCGTGGGTTCGATCCCGCGATGTGACTATTAATTTTTGCCTATTTTTAAAAAAAATTTTATTTTAATAAACCAACTCAACAAATGTCTAATAAATAAATTTGACTTATTTTTTTATTTTTTCATGAAAAAACTCTTTTCTTTAAAGTTTTTATAGATTCATTGACAAAGCTTTATTCTTTTAATAAATATTAAACACAAATTATTTAACTGAAACAGAGATGGTGATCTACAAAAAAATGATCAAAACAAAGGCAAAAATTACAATGACTACAAAAAATAAAGGAAAATTCAAAATTCCTTTAAAAAAATCAAAATTTTAAATTGTTGAGTTGGTTTTTTAAATAAAATTTTTTTTTTAAATAGGCAAAAACTAATAGTCACATCGCGGTATCGAACCCACGCTTTTAGGCTTAATAGTCTAACGCCTTTCCACTGGACCATCCATACAATTTCATATATAGCTCTATTTCAACTTGTATAAAAAAAGCATTTTAGTTTTACTTTTTAGGGGTGCTCTAAATCATCACAGTTCAACCAGGTTCAGAAAATTCCAAAAGTTTTGTGAAAAACTCATATGTGATCTACAATAATAGAGATGAGTTTTTGAAATTCACGACCATCATCTGCGACCCTTCCCTTGTAAGTGAAATTCAGGTAAAGTTTCTCATCGTTTTGGTCTTAATGGCAAATTTAGCTTTCTGGGTTCACCGACTGGGCACCAGGATACCCGGATAATAGTCAAAACGAGTGTGCTGTGATAGATTTGAATTCTACTAATGGAACGGACTTGGTCTGGAAAAACTATGGATGCAATCCAAATGCTACCCAATTAAGTACAGTGTTTTGTCAAGCAAAGGCATGTGATACATCAAATCTTGATTGTTGCTATCGTTGCCACTACAAGGAAGGACTTTATACTTCGAGCAACAAGCAAAATTCATTCGCCGACAATAAGAAAAGAAAATTCAGCAGAACTATTAATCGAAAGCTTTTATTAGTTTGATTGGACGGTATTTTTTCTTGTAACATTTTTTGAATGTAGCATCAAAAAACCCTGAGCTTAAGCCTAGGAACCTTAATCCTAAGTTTATTTATAGAACCGGGAGACCGAGCGCCTTTGGTGCTCAAGAGATCGTCCCAAATTTTTTTACGTTTTTTCGGTTCAATTTTTTTCGAATTTTTCAATTTTTTAAATATTTTTTTCAATTTTTTGCTTTTTTTCTAATTTTTTTCAATTTCTATCCAATTTTTCATTTTTTTTCAAAAAAAGAACATTTATTGAAATGCAAAAATATTTAGGCGATGGCGGGGATCGAACCTGCCCCTTTCCGACTGCAAAACTAAATCTTTATCAACTGCGCCATGAAAGCAAAATTGTATTCTTCCTGACAAAAGACATAAGTTGAAAAAGCAAAATAAAAAATTGAATCTTTTAATTTTTTTCAGAGGGGGTACCCTCATGATTTTGGTGTCGTTTTTCTTCTCTTACCGAGCTCTTTACAAAAATCTAAGTCGTAACGGGACTGCACTTAAGGTTACAAAATTCGGTGACACAAACAGACAAACATTTCTCTTTTAAAATATAAGATCTTTTAATATTAAACGAGAAATGTCTGCCTGTTTGCGTCACCGAATTTTGTGATGCAAAAAGCCTAAGGCCTAAGCCTACTGCCTAAGTTACAGGAAAACATAAAGTTGTGACAAGAAAACATTTAAAAAGTTACAAAAAAAAGTTGTATCAAGGAAACATTAAAAACGTTCCAAAAAGATTTGTGACAAAAAAACATTAAAAAGTTACAAGAAAAAATTTATTCCAAAAGCAAATGGTCTGTTTCATAATGTAGTCGTTTTTACTGTAATCTTTGTTATTCTTACAATATTTTATTTCAATTGCTATTATATTTCACACTTCGCAACGGATACCCGTTATTCCTTTTCACGAGATATTCGTTTTTCCTTTTACATATACACAAAATGCATTATTTGTTTAATTTTCAATGTTGTTTTATTCAAATAATTTATTTTTGATAAATATTAATAAAAATGCTGATTTTTATATTTTTCGGTAAGATTTTTATAAAATTTTATTCAATGCTGTAATAGTGGTTTTGTTTTGAACATACCTAGAGACAAATTATTTCGCGGTGACAAAAAAACCAAAGCCTCATGTTTGCCAATCATAAAAGAACCTTCGAGGTTTTTCAGCCTTTTGAAAATTTCAGATGAGGAATTGCCTCCACTGCCTCTATGACAGAAGCGATCAAATAAAAAGTTTAGCTCTTTTGAATAAAAAGTTTAGGTTTTGTAACTTATGCCGATGCTTATTTTCGCAAGGCACCTTATTATATCTATAGAAGGTATCCTGTTATGCTCATCAAGTCAAGTTCAACTTTTTTGAGTTCTAATAGTAGCAATTGTAAGTCTTTAATTTGTTCTATTCAAAATATTCATCCGGATTTTCTTAAAAGGGGGTGCAAATTTATGAGAAAGGGCCCTTTCTCAAAAAAGTTTTTTTTGAAAAATGACGTCCAAGGGGTAAAAATAGGATGAAAATCGATTGCGCACATCCACGTCGTGTGAAAATGCTTCCTTCACCTTGTTTCCGCGAAAATAGCACTATTTCAGTTAAAAATAGTGCTATTTTTGCGAGAAATAGTGCTATTTTCCCGAAAACAAGGTGAAGGAAGCATTTTCACACGACGAGGATATGCACAATCGATTTTTCACACTATTTTTACCCCTAGAAAGTCATTTTTCAAAAAAAAATTTTTGGGGAGAGGACCCTAATTTGCACCCCTCCCTTTAATTTTAAGACTCGTTTTAGTGTGTACAAATGGAGTTCAGCCTGTTGGTTCATGCGTCAATAATCGCTGTGGTTATGGCTATACTTGCATAAATGGAATATGCTGTGTAGACTCATATCCTAAATGTATCAGCGGCGCAGGAGCCTTAAGCGCCTGCTTCAATGGAGGTTGTGGCACAGGGGCATACTGCACAACAGGGAATCTATGCTGCCCTCCAATCACAAGCTGTAATTTTTATTCACATTATGTTTCACATCAAGTTTTAGTTTGCCCACCAAATTTGTATTATCTAAGTGATTGCTATAATGGATATTGTCCCAGTGGGTATTTTTGTTATGGAACAGCTCCAAACTCCTATTGCTGTGGCGCTCAACAACCTGTTACTTGCCTAGCCGTGGATGCAAGTGGAACTTGTGCAAGTAATAGCCAATGTGCACAAGGATTTCTATGTGATGTGCTGAACAGTAGATGTTGCCCGAATCTAGGAGATTCACCGGTATCTATAGGGCCATGTATCAGTGGAGGATGTCCCACGGGTTGGGATTTTTATCTATAAAATAAAATGGATGATTTAGGCTCATATTGTTTGCCAAGCCAGCAAGAATGTTATGAACTAATGGTTACAGAGGAAGTTTCGTTAGCAACGTATCTACAATGCATAGGTAAGTAATAAAAAATTAGAAAGGCAAAAAGACTGAACCTAGCATCGACTACAACTACTTGCCTAGCCATGGATGCAAGTGGAACTTGTGCAAGTAATAGCCAATGTGCACAAGGATTTTTATGTGATGTGCTGAACAGTAGATGTTGTCCGAATCTAGGAGATTCACCCGTATCTACAGGTCCATGTACCAGTGGAGGATGTCCTTCGGGTTGGGATTTTTATCTATAAAAGTAACATGAATGATTTAGGCTCATATTGTTTGCCAAGCCAGCAGGAATGTTATGCTCTAATGGTTACAGTGGAACTTCCGTTAGCAACATACCTACAATGCATAGGTAAGTAATAAAAAATTAAAAAGGCTAAAAGACTGAACCTAGCATCGACTACTACAACCACAACAGCATCGACTATTACAACCACGACACTAGCGCCAGTGTATTATTGTCAATCTGGATGGACCTACTACGATGGCACTATGTCTTGTTATTTGGTATTAACCGAGAAAATGTCTCTGATTTTCTTTTCAAAATTTTAGTTTGGGTTCGGCAAAACATGGGCAGATGCACGAGACGATTGCCTGAGTAAAGGAGCCAATTTGGCTTCAATCCACAGTGAAGCGGAGAATGGATTTATCTTTGGTATAAAATGAACAATAACACTTTGTAGCAATGATTTGTAGAAACCTGGGCTGCTGGAATTAACTTTATGGGAACAGATACTGGAGGGTTTTGGATTGGTGGATATCTTCCGAATCCACCAACATGTACCTATGCTTGGTCTGATGGGACTCCCTTTGATTTAAATAAATTTTATTCGGGAGAGCCTACGTGTGGAGCAGATGGATGTGTGGTATATATGGCTGATGCTAATCAAGTGTTTACAGCTGTGTCGGCGAAAGGATATTGGGCAGATATTCCATGCTCAACCACGACAAGAGGGTATTTATGCAAGAAGCCAGCTTCGATGTCATAGTCTTATCTTTAACTTTTTAAATTTAGATGCTTTTTTGTTCTAAGATTAAGTTATAAAATTTTTTTCAGAAATTCGTCAGAAAGAGTTGCCGGCGCATCGTCACTATTTCTAAGCATACAGATGAATTTTTCGCACACTAGGAGTGATTTCGGAGTAATTAAAAAGTATGACTGCCTCTCAGATTTTTTCAAAACCAATTCTAATAAGCAAATCTTCATTTTCGTTTATCTTATGCGCTGAATCTTACTGGAAGCACCATTCTTCATCGTCGAAAAGATTGCTTGCCCAAGGAAGGTGTTCTTACAGCATTTTCATGTAATTCCACCGATTGATCTTAACTCCTTCTTCCTCAAACACCAAATCGCGTGTAAGAATTAACAAAATAATAGATAAATGGAACGTTCTCAAATGGCCGGCTTGTTCTGTCGCACCCTGTACTTCTGGTGAATAATATTGGGTCTCTGTTGAATTTTGAGCGTTTTTTGAACGTCCCTTTTTCGTTTCTTAGGGGGTTTGTCATAAAAATATAAATCTGAGATAAAGTGGTTGGTAAAAAAGTAACGAAAACAAATTGAGTCAAAAATGTTTTACGCTTTTTTGTCATAACTTATCGAAACTGAGCGATTAGAGTCGATTTTGGGCAAATCTGGGAGATAGCCATATTCTTTACATTCTTCATAATTTCCAACTTTGAAAAAATGAGATAATTGCGTTTGAAATTTTGAATTTGTTACAAGCTACAAGCTCTTCGTTGTAATACACAAGCTTTTTTGAATTTTTTGCGAAAAAATCGATTTTTGCATCGATTTTTTAAATTTTCATAAAATGAACATTGTAGCAATTTTTTATAGCTAAATGAGACGAACAAAATGACACTAAAATTATCCAATTTGAACATNATGATATGTTTTTCAATTTTTTATAGCTAAATGAGACGAACAAAATGACACTAAAATTATCCAATTTGAACATTGTTTTGGGTTATTGAAACGGTGACCCTACATCTCGCCCAAAATCAGCTCGGCCAAACGACAACTCGCCCAAACCACAACTTGGCCAAACGACATCTCGTCCAAACTACAACTCGGCCTAAACACAACTCGCCCAAACTACAACTTGGCCAAAATACAAATCGCCCAAACTACAACTCAGCCAAAATACTTCTCGCTTATACCCATCGACTCTACTCAATAAGAGGAGTATTTTAACCGAGTTGTAGTTTGGGTGAGATGTCATTTGGCCGAGCTGATTTTGGGCGAGATGTAGGATCACCATTGAAACGAAACATGAATCAGAATTTTCGTTTCAATAACCCAAAACAGTGTTGGATAATTTTGGTGTCATTTTGTTCGTCGCATTTAGCTATTCCTTAGTCACACGGTGATAACCTCTAAGCGTCCGGGGAACGGGGATCGAACCCGGGTCCTGCTGCATGAATACATGGGGCGAACCCACTCCCCCACTTAACCATGCAGACACCTAAAAAAGTTATGATATATTATATATAGTTATGATATATTTATAAAAAACAACACTTTTGCGATTTTTCGAATTTAAAAATTGAAAAAATCAAAATATCAAAATATCAATGGTCAAAATATTTTCCTGATGCGTGCAATCGATTTCTCGAATAAAAATTACTTACCCTAGAAAGTTGTTTTCATGAAAAAATTCGAATAATCGCAAAAGTGCGATTTTTTTGCGCCACCCTGTATTCTAATAAATTAGAATTATTCTAGTTTTTCTGCTAAGGATTGTATTAGAATTATTA
>OZJO01009869.1:0-15474 GCA_900406225.1 Acrobeloides nanus
ACGTTTCTACGGTCAATAAACACGTTTTCGTATGGCCGTTTTGCAAAGGTCAAGATTTCCCAACATGTCACACCAAATGACCAGACATCGGTGGCTTCACAGTACAGGTTTTTCTTAGGACTACTTAGACATTCGATTGCTACCTAAAAATGCATTAGGCTTATCAGATAAAAGTTCTCAAATGGGGCTAAATTGAATCTGTATTTAGGCTAAAATTCAATCCCAAATAGTGGTAAAATTCGGCCCAAAGATAGGCTTAACTCCAAATTGGGGCTAGTTTTTTTCCCAAAAATCTATATCAGAATAAGGCTAAATATGATCCCGAAGTGGGGCCAAATTTACCCACAAATATTTCTTTGAGATCTGATCCCCCAAAAAGCTAAATTTTGATGTCACAGTGGAGCTAAATTTGGTTTAAACTTAGTACTCAAAATTTACCCAAAAGAAGGGCATTTTCGATGGAATCGTAATATCAGTTTGAGCCAAACTAGATAAACCAAAATCTGTGATTTCAACATGTTTTTTCGACTTCATCAAAACATTTCTCGCCGCCAAATCTCTATGCACAATAGACCTTTCTGCCAGATATTCCATTCCAGATGCCACTTGAAGACAATACTGAAGCAGATCACTTGGCTTGATCTTATTTTTCTGACTCTGCAGATAGCTTTTTAAAGAGCCAAGTTCACGCAGAGGAGTGACCATTTTGCACCCATCTGCCAAGCAAATTCCATAGAGCTTCGTCAAATGAATATGGGTAAGCCTAGCCATGATCCCTGCTTCTTTTATCAGCTCTTGTTCGTTGACATCTTTGATGTTTTTGATAGCCACGTTGATTTTTCTGTCGTCTATGAGATATTTCCCAGAGAAGACATCACTAAATTCCCCGGAGCCGAGTTTCTGTTTGCCTATCTTCAATTTGTCTATCGGGATCAAGAGCAATGAGCTGGTATTTGCTTGTGATAATGATAATAGTTCGTTTTGACGGGTGATTTTTCGGATTTTTAGTTTCTGCCATGATATGAAGCCGACAAAGAAAATTAGCATGGCTATAATAGTAACAAGTAATATGGCAATCATGGTATAGGCAATGACATAAATAGTGACATATCGAGAACAATTGCCTAAAAATGAACTCCACATAAAAAGAGAGCAATAAAAGGTCCACTGGATGAGGTAAACTTTAGGGGATCAAATCTCAAAAATCTGGGAGCCCATGAAGGGATATAGACCTCACACCCATCCTCTAGTAATTGGATTTTAAAACCATATTACCCTCTTCCATTCCCAGGAATCTAATAAGATGACCCGATCCGATACTCCACTATTTTTTCAGGGAAATCGCAAAACTCGCAACGAGGTCTAGTGGCAGTAAACGGCCTAAATTGCACATCCTCATTTTTAAGTTTTCTTCTATGTAGAGCATAGATCGGTAAGGGGAGTCTTCCCCTGACCCACTCACTCATGGACCCAAAATTGAAAGGGGACCACCTCATGAGGGCTTCCTCCCTCTCTCCACCTTGCCGACATATGATATACAGTATAGAAGGTTAGGGATAAATAAAATTTGGACGGCCAAATCGCCAAGGTCAGCATAAAATTTCAGTTATCCTGAAAAACCTACTTGCTGATTTCACTATTTGAAACAATAGCCCATTTGGAAGATCAAAATAAATAAGGCCGTCTTTTTGTTCATAAGTATTATATCCATAAATATTATGGTCATTAGATGGTGATGCCATGCATCCCCAATATTGCCCATATTTTTCATCAAGTTTTTTGCCCACATCCGTGCAGATTTTATTTTGATTTCCATCAACCCAATTACCGTCGGCGTAGAGTTTCAAAGATTCGTAGAGCCAGGTTATTACATCTTCTTTTATCACACCCAGAACGGTACTAGGTTGAATTATTGAATTGGAGATTTCTTCTCTGGTGAGAGATTTCACTTGGTCTTTCGAATTTCCACCTAAAAAGTTGATAGAAAATGAGTGCTTAGGTAATTTGACCCTCTCTCCCCAAATTTGGGGGAAGGTGGCTCTCTTGAAAAGCCTTACATGGAGCTTTAAATATCAAAAAGTTGAGCCCATTCTTTAGTTCAAAACGAATAAACCCTTCTTTGGTATCTGCACTAGCCAAACCATAAATATTCGTATTTCTTTCCGAAGTCGAACATAACCAATATGTTCCATAAGTCTCCTCAAATTTCGTGGACATATATGTACATATTTGGTTTTGATTTCCATCCACCCAATTCTCATCAGCGTACTGCTTTAAAGCATCATGCATCCACAAGGTAGCATTTTCGACCCTCTCTTTTTTCAATGTGCTCACTTTCCAAATTGACTTAAGAATTTCTTGTTTGGAAAGAGAGAACGGTTTACCAAGAGTATAATTCTCGGCTAAAATATATAGTAATACATTGAGGGAGAGGTAAAAACCGTGGTTTTAGTAGGAACATAATTTGGACGGATCCTAATACCTCGAGCTAGCCACTACACCACCGATCAACATCAATTTATTTCACTTAACTTAAATATCATGTACGCCTTTTTTGACAATTTCAAAAAATTCAATTTTTCCCTGCTATTTTAGGCCATAAGGAACAGTTTTAGCTACTTTTAGAAAAAATTCTTATCTTGTTAGGTAATTTGCCCCTCTCTCCCCAAACTTGGGAGGAGGCGGCTCTTTTGAAAAGCCTTACATGGAGCTTTAAATATCAAAAAGTTTAGCCCATTCTTTAGTTCAAAACGAATAAACCCTTCTTTGGTATCCAATTTAACCACGCCATAAAGATTCGTATTTCGTTCTGAAGTCGAGCACAACCAATATGTTCCATAAGTCTCATCAAATTTCGTGGAAATATATGTACATATTTGGTTTTGATTTCCATCCACCCAATTCTCATCAGCGTACTGCTTTAGAGCATCATGCATCCACAAAGTAGCATTTTCGATCCTCTCTTTTTTCAATGTGCTCACTTTCCAAATTGACTTAAGAATTTCTTGTTTGGAAAGAGAGAACGGTTTACCAAGAGTATAATTCTCGGCTAAAATATATATTAATACAGAGCGAGATAAAAGCCGTGGTTTTAGTAGGAACATAATTTGGACGGACCCTAATACCTTTAGGTTTAATCACTTCAAAAGCAAGACCATTCGGGAGGTTAAACATAATAAATCCTTCTTTTGTATCGGCTGTAACTACTCCATATATCGGTTCATTTTTTCGTGAGGTCATACATATCCAGTATGGTCCATAGGCTGTATCAAATTTTGTTTTCAAATACAAACAGATTTGATTTTGATTGCCTTCTGTCCAATTATCATTTGCGTAGAGTTGCAACCCCTCGTATAACCATGTTATTGCGTTTTCTGTTCGCTCTTTGCTTAGTTGGCTTTGATCGGAAATAGAATTAGCAATTTCTTCTTTTGTAAGCGATTTTACTTGGTCGTCTGTTGATTCTTCTAAAATTAAGAGTCTAATTTTTTTTACCATGGCAATATTGCCAACAGGGTAGTGTGTGCGCATTCCCAACAGTTTCGCCAAATTACTGAAACCTTAATGCGCTGACGTCTGCCTAGCTAGGGGCATACATGGGCAGACCCCAGGTTTTTCGCCTGGGGGTTGTGGGTTGGGGTCAAAGGAAGGTTGTGGGTCGCGGTTGGGGGATGTGAGGGGGTAGTGGGGTTTTTTTTGAAAATTCCACTTGAAGTGCTGCCCATGTATGGTTAAGGGTCTCTACACTTAGGCTAGAGGTCTCCAAACTTAATGATAAGCGAAATTTGGCATTTTGCATTTAAATTTATACCCCTGGCCCAAAGTTGCTTAACTTGTAAGATCGGACGGTTTCCGGTGAAACTCTCACACTTTGTAAAAAAACATACTTTGATTGTCACAATATTTATTCAAGTTCTTGAGTACATTATTCAAATCAGTAAAGTTTTGATTTTTTTCAACCTCCTTTTTGAATCTTTCAACAGCAGCAGATTCAATGTTTCCTGTTATCAAAATAACGAGTAAAAAACACCCAAAAATGTGTAGGTTCGATTGCTTAAGTCGAGAAGAAATAATAAACATGGTAAAACATTGTAAGAATCCAATTTTACATGGCCTTTTATTGAAAAAGATCAAGTGAACAATTTGCACGTAACGAGCAAAGAACAATTTGCGCAAAAAGAGATAAGAAAGTTCCACTTGAAACAAGGAAATTAAACTAACCTGATGACTTTTTGGCAAAAACGTAATAAACAAATGCGTCACAATTTTTCTTACGTAATCTGAAATATGTGAACAAATTAACTTTATACGTAGGTTCGATGATTAGAATCTGCATTGGTCATTTTACAGGGTGTGGCAAAAAAACTCGAATTTTGACAATTTTTGAGGTCATTTTTCGAAAAAAGTTTTTTCTCAAATTTAAAAAAAATGACCTTTATGGGGGTAATTTTATGCGAGAAATCGATTCCGCGCATTGCCGAATCTTGAAAATGCTTCCCTGATCCTGATTCAGGGTGATGAGTGTTTTGTAATGATGCGAAAATCAAACATTTTCGAATTTTTATGAGAAAACCGTCGATTCTTAGGGTTTTCTAGGAGGGTAATCGATTGCGCGCACTCCAGAATCTTGAAAATGTTTCCCTGACCCTGATTCAGAGAAATGAGTGTTTTGTATTGAAGCGAAATTATGAAAATTTTGGATTTTTCCTCTAAAATCATCGTTCTAAGTGTTATTTTATGCGAGAGATCGATTCAGCACATCCCCGAAACGTTATGGTAGAAACATAATTTTTCAAGGACGATGGTCAAGGATGCATTTGAACGCTTCGGGGATGTGCTGAATCAATCTCTCGCATAAAATAACACTTAGAACGATGATTTTAGAAGAAAAATCCAACATTTTCATAATTTTGCTTAATACAAAACACTCATTTCCCTGAATCAGGGTCAGGGAAGCATTTTCAAGATTCGGGAATGCGCGCAATCGATTTCTCGCATAAAATTACTCCTATAAAGGTCATTTTTTTTAAATTTGAGAAAAAATTTTTTTCGAAAAATGACCTCAAAAATTGTCAAAATTCGAGTTTTTTTGCCACACCCTGTAATATTCGACTTAACAAAATACATCTCATATAACTCGCAGACACCAGATTTAGTAGTAAAAGGCAAATCGTGATTTGTTTCTTTTATGGTATTGAGTTTTTTAGGTTTTCAAATCTGACCCATTTGGGTAAGATAAAATCTGCCGCAAATTTGCGCAATTTGTTAGAAGGAAGTGGACTTGCCTACACTTATCATGAATTGAAAACCTCGTTTTTATGACAAGCTACAACGATTGATGATACAAAAAAATATCCCATGTTACATTCAAAATTATGTTACAAAAAAATTCAATCACGTTACATGAAAAAATACTGTCGATGTATATAATATCTGTAACAATAACAATGTTTCAATGAAAACCTTCTAAACTTTCAAAAAAATACCAAGATCAATTCATAAGCATTGTCCTATAAAAAGTAGGATCAAAATAATGTAGCTGAATGGTAACACCGTGGCATGCGACTCATTTGAATTAGTTTTTTGTGAAGATTTTTTTGATCATTACTCTCGAAATACTAAGAGCAATGGATGGTTTTGGTGTTATTTGAAAGCTTATTAAATGCGCTTTCAAGCAACACAAAGTTCATTTATTTCATTACCCAAGAGTTTTATTAAGAGTCGCGTGTCACGGTGTTATCTTTCAGCTACATTGTTTCGACCGTAACTTTTTATAGGACAATGCTTATGAATTGGTATTGGTGTTTTTTGAAGGCTTGGAATACTAGCTTTTCATTGATACCAAGAGCGCGACACAAAACCTTTTTATTAAAGTTTTTCGGGCAATATAAAGAACTTTTTACGCATCCTGTATGAGGATTGGGGTTTCTGAGATTTTTAAATCTCTCAGACTTTTATTACGACCACATAAAAAACATATTTACATCAATTTTGACAAGCATAGAATTAAAAAATTTTTTAGCCACTATTGTGTACTCGCTCTCAGCCATGTCGGTTTTACATGCATTGATATAGGATTCACTTGATTGACGATCACAACTTTTTCACCTTTTATCTGTCTCAGCATAACCATAACCTCTTTTCTCATCGATTTGTTTATCATATAAGTGAATACAGAAGCTCCTAAACAAGCTTTAAAATCTCATAAAATTTGCATAATTTTTTACCATGAGATGATTGCCAAATAACATGGCTTAAAATGCTAAAGAATTGTGGTACATAAAAGAATTGCATGTACAAGAAAAGGTAGCATGCTGTGACGATGAAAGCCGAAAGAATGATTGATTGAACGATGAACTAAATTCATAAGGGGTCACTAAGTTTTATAGCCAAAAATTTACCTGTTTTTGAAGTTTGGTGAGAGCTTGACTGCCTCCTCGGGTTTTTATAAAGAGGATGACACAAAGAATAAAATAAAGGACTGGAAACATTACTGAGATCACGTAATCATGATATGGCCCAAGCGGGTCAAGATACTAAAAATTAAGAGTTTTTGGAAGGAACTCAAAATTTTTAAGAGACACTTTCTCGAGAAGTTGAAGATGGGACCAATGGCCAGGCGATAAAGTTTGAAGGTTCTCGTCCGACCCCGACTAGTAATATTTTTTATATACTCGGTGAGTAAATGCAAACGACGTTGGAATTAGGTCCGTAGCCTTCGTGGTTCCGGAGATATGCATATGGGCCATTTGGTCAAAATTTTTTTCTGAGATCTGATAATGAATGATACGCTTTTAAGAACTCCAAAAGTTTGAAAAATCTTACAATGCTCCCATCAACTGGGATATCATCCATTCCGGCATAAGGATTAGCAAAAGTCGCATACATTTTAGCATTGATTAAATATGGTTTGAAAAAAATGAGAAAATAACCTCCATAGATGAAAGAGAACATGTACCAAACATAGGTTCTTGCTCCATAAAAGAAAAAGTCGGCTATGTCTTTATTGAGTAAGTCCAAAATTCGATTGATCAAAAGCCAAATTCCAGTAATACAAGCGGTTACCCAAACAGCTAAAATCGATATTTATCCTAATTTTTTGGATTAATTGAAATTTTTTGAATTTCTGTATTTTTTAGAATTTTCAACTTTTTTTGAATTTTTGAGATTTTTTGGATTTTCGAATTTTTTGAAATTTTCAAAGTTAAATATTTTTCAAACTTCTAAGGTTTCCCTGAATCACTTACGTTCAGTAAAACAATTAACAAAGAACAAAAATTCTTTGCCAGTACAAAAATAGTCTCCATTAATCAAAAATATGCCGGCCATGGTGCCTCCAACAAACGTCGCTAGAACATCCACTACCCCCATCAAGAACATAAGCTTATAACAAGAATACTTAAAGAAATGTTGTCGTTTCATGACAATCAAAAATGGGATGTATAGAGCCTGAAAATTTAGAATTTTTATCAAAAAAAGACTGTCTATAAATTCCTGGCTTTTGCTTTTTCATAATTTTTATTAAAAAAAACATCATTGGAGGTTTTTCTACACAAAGAATCGATTGAGCCCATAAGAAAAATGTGAAAATACTGCTTTTGAACTGGATACAATTAAGGAAATTTAGAGGTTTTCAAGTAAATTGAGATCAAGGAAACATTTTACGCTATGAAACCTTGTGAAATTGATTCCTCATATGGAAAAATCTCCCAGGAGTACCATTTTTATGAAAATTCTAAAAAAGTAAAACCGGAAATTTGTAGAATGTTATCTAATATCTGAAACATGGTAATACCTGAAACATGATAGCCAGTCCGATATAGAAAATCCCAATCAAACTATTAGGGTTTTTCCGTTTGTCCCATTCGGATTGAGGCAAAAACGAGCAGTTGTAAAGTTGATTATAAGTAGAGTGATCAAATAACAAAAAATTCATATCTTTCTTTAAAAATACTCAAGTTTGAGGAAGAAGAAAATTTTATAAAAAAATATCAAGTTCTTCTTCAAGTTCTTTAAATATGGAATCTTTTATATTTGCTAAATCTCTAGTTATTGCAACATCTATGGGCGGCTTTTTGCCGTCTGTCATCGCTACCGGCATTTGGTTCTATCAAGCTTTGCTTGATGGTCGCCCCGCGAGAGAAGAAAGAAGAAAAAATGACTTAGAAAAAGTAAGATGCCCCCAACCATAGGTCGAGCAGGGGGGGGGGGTCTCCCCTGACCCAGATGGACCCAATTTTGAGGGGAGCCACCTCATGGACCACGCCGAACATATGAGGTGGTCCATAAAAATTGGGTGTCAGAAGACTACCTCAAGCTAAAAAAAGTCCTTTTTTATTAAAATCTTAGCCGAATTTAATGAGGTGGTGGAGAACCACCTCATCGGGGGTCTCTTCTTCACCTTGCCGACCTAAAGTCCCCACGGATGACCGGTAAGGATCGACCATAAGAATAAACAAAGACCTAATGCTGAACTTTCGCGCCATAAATAATCAACAATAAAAAATCGGGAATACGTCTCAACATACCGAAAATTTGTCTCAAACAATTAGCATGCATTAATATGAATCTGCATGCAATTGCATGCATCTGTTACTTAAACTTTGCCATATTCATGATCGGACATCCGATCATGAACGAAGATGGTCGATTCAAAATCGGACGTCATCTCTTAGGAATTCATGTTAGGAAGCCCGATTCTGAATTGAACGAAATTCAAAATGGGACACAACATATATACACTTTTTAAATCTTCAGAGCGCTTAATATTAACAAAGAAGGCATAAACGGATGAGAATAATACGAAAACCACGAGTTTCACGTTTTTTTGTACTTTTAATCAAATGCATGTAACCTTCAAAAATTCACACGATTAGTTTTCAAAATTGTTCTATACCTTGAGAACATTGTAATCATAAGGCTCCAATGTTTCATTACAAAGGGCAATTTGTTCTCCTTGTTTTTATCTAAGAAATCTCGTTTCTGATACTTCTACCCACGGCTGACCAAAGTATACAAAAAGTTACGACGACCCCAAAACGCTATAAAGTCGGCCAGAAACTTGTTATAGGGGTCTTTTCTATGCGGGGAATCGATTGCGCGAATTGCCGAGACGTGAAAACGCTTCTCTGACCCTGGTTCAGGGAAGGGATGCGTGTATGAAGCGAAAATGAACTAAAATTTGAATTTTGTCGGAAAATCGGAGGATTAGAGATTTTCTTAGGCGGGTAATCGATTGTTTTCTCGAGGCATTAACAGGATTGCTTGACTATGAAAAAAATGAACATAATGTATTAGGTCGGTGCATAAATAATGAGCCTATTTATAAAATTTGAAAAATAAAATTTTCTGATTATCCGATTTTCCTAATTTCTTTTGTGATTTATAATACTCATGCGCAGTATTTAAAAAAATCCTATCAAATAATGTCGAGTAGAATTCGAGATACATGCATTTTAATTTTTTGTTGTAAAATTTACTTGTAGAAAAAATTACAATTACTTATTCTAGCAATTCACTTAACATGCATCTGGAAAGAAGCCGTTCCCCGAGGCTTCCCACTGTTTCTATCTCCTTGAGGCTGGGTTTCAAGTCATTATATAGGCTAAGCCGGGCCAATCAGCTTTAGCTTAGCCTATACGATACCTTACTCTGAAGGATTTAGTAGGCGGTCCTTACGACCCCACAACTTAAGTATCTAAAATGATTGGTATAGATGAGAAAAATTATAAATAATCAAAGTTCATTCAGACGCCCGTCCGTCTAGGCTTAGACTTAAGATTTAGGCTTACAAGCATAGTTCAACAGTAGGGGGGGGAGGTANTAGACTTAAGATTTAGGCTTACAAGCATAGTTCAACAGTAGGGGGGGGGGAGAGGTATACACCGGTTCTTCATGATGGGTGGATGAATGGCCTTTCAGGGGGGTACATGATAAAAAATTAATGCATTCAAAGAGAAATTGTATGTTGTTAACTTATATCTGTGGATCAACATTCAAAAAAGAGCTTTTTATAGGGATCCAGAAAGAAGATTGATTCAAAAAATATTTGTTTAAATTTATAAAGATTTTTTTCTTGCAAAAATCGAATTTTTGACCTTTTTCGAATCCTTATAAAAAGCTCTTTTTTGAGTATAAAAATTTTCAACAATTTATATGATGAATGAATTGGAAGAGGGAGTACACGAACCCTCGGATGGATGAATGACTATAAAGGAGGAAGGTTCGAGGATGAGTAGTAGGAGGGGGAGTACTGTACCCGGCAACTCTACATCTCGCCCAAAATCAGCTCGGCCAAACGACATCTCGTCCAAACTACAACTCGGTCAAAATACAATTCGCCCAAACTACAACTTGGCCGAAATACAACTCGGCCAAAATACAACTCGTCCAAAACATAACTCGGCCAAAATATAACTCGCCCAAACTACAACTTGGCCGAAATACAACTCGGCCACAATACTCCTCTCATCGAGTAGAGTCGATTGGTATAAACGAGAAGTATTTGACCGAGTTGTAATTTTGGTGAGTTGTCTTTTGGCCGAGTTGTAGTTTGGCCGAGTTTCCCTCTCCCCAAATTATTAGTTTGGCCGAGTTACAACTCGACCAAATTTGGCCGAGTTGTGGTTTGAGCGAGTTGTCGTTAGGCCGAGCTGATTTTGGGCGAGATGTAGGATCCCCGGGTACAGTACCCCCTTGGTAACCCATGCTTAAAGGATATCTTCACAACATTCCCTCTCCCCAAAATATTTACTCCGTTGGGTTTGTAAAAAAATAGACCAAAGTGTTACTTTTTAGGCAATAGAAACGAATGCACCGCACTGTTTTTTAAGGAATTGATCGCACAGGATTTTCCGCACGGATCTTCTGCACGGAATGACCGTACGGATTTTCCGCACAGAATCTTCCGCACAAGGATCTTCCGCATATTTTTGAATTTTTTTCTCATATTCATTAAAGATTTTTTGCCAATCGTTTCAATAAACACGATTTTAATGAAATTCAGGCAATTTTTATTAATGCAAAAAATGTGCGGAAGATCTTTGTGTGAAAAATCCGTGCGGATGTGTAAATGTGCGGAAAATCCTGTGCGGTAGATCCATGCAGAAAATTCATGTGCGGTAGATCCGTGCGGAATTTTATTGTGCGGTGCATTCGTTCCTATTGCGCTCAACTATAAGGAATTTACGCTCAACTATAAGGAATCAAAGTATTGAATTTTCCTCGATTTTCTACAGCCGACAGCTTTCGTTGAACACTTACAATTTTTGTTAAAAACTCATATATATACACTGTTATTCATAATGTTGTAAAAATAACGACAGCACTTTATTAAATATTTTAACGGCCTCTTTTCAACGTCTCATACCAACTCTTATATATATACACTTTGTTGTACTTTCTGAGCGCTTAATATTAATAAAGAAGGCAAAAATAGACGAGAATAGTAAGAAAGTCACGAATTTGATATTTTTTGTATTTTTTAATTAATTTCATCAAATGCATGTTGACTTAAAAACTTCCTGCACGCGATTTTTTAGAATTGTTCCATATCTTGAGGACATTTCACTTATAATCATATTACTTCCATTGTTTCATTGCAAAGGGCAAATTTTTCTCCTTGTTTTTATCTAAGAAAATTCGTGCCTGATACTTTTACCCAAGGTTGACCAAAGTATATAAAAAGTTCCGACGACCCAAAAACGCTATAAAATCGGCCAGAAACTTGTTATAGGGGGTTTTCTATGCGGGAAATCGATTGCGTACAGTGCCGAGCCGTGAAAACGCTTCCCTGAAAGTGCCCCCATGCTTGGTAGTGCCCCCCCCCCCATACCAGTACCTCTTGACCCAATACCCCTACTGTAACCGGAAACTGAGCTTCCCAGGACGGTCTACCATGGGGCTTGATCCCTTCGCCCCTTAGTCTTATTCTTATATTCATTGTCAAAGCTTTCTATAAGCCCATTGAACCCCTCTCCATTCCCCCCTCAAATTCCTGCATGTAATTAGTTTTCAAAATTGTTCTATACCTTGAGGACATTTCACTTGTAATCATACTGGTTCCAATGTTTCATTACAGAATATCGCATTTTGTAACCTATACTTATCTTCATTCTTAGGCCTAAGCCTATATTTATGCTTAAAGGGGGGGGGTACACTTGTATAGGTAAAATCGAGATTTTCCGAGATTTTAGATTTTTTGAAATTTTTTCAAATCATTCCAAAAACGCTTAGAAATTGTTGGGCATAGTCAAAAACGGTGAAATATGAAGTTTTTGCGAAAAAACAAGCCCGATAAAGGTGTTTTTCGAGCCTCCCCCCCCTTCAGAAACGCTAGAAAACGCTATTTTTCGATGTTCTGAGGGCTCTAGAAGTCGTAAATTTCGTATAAGTCAATGAAAAATTCGTATTTTTTTACAAATCAACAGATGAAAAAGAAGCTAGATGAGTTGTTCTACAAGAATTACAGAGGAAATAAAAAAATTACAGAAAAAATGAGCTCAAAACATAAAAAAACTAGCTAAAAACAGCATTTTTGACGCATTTTTAACGCATTTTGGCCAGAACGGGAGTCCAAACCAGAAAAAACCACTGAAGCCGTTGACAGAAGCTGACATAGACGAAGCTAAGAAAACTCTGGTCAAACAAGATCAAAGAGAACATCCAGCCACTGAAAAGAAGTGCTTCAACTTGGACTTCAACTGGATGAGCAAGGACTACTGCAATGTGTCGGACTACTCAATAATAGTGACTTATCAGAAGAAACCAAAAACCCAGTTTTTCTCCCCAAAAATTTTACTAAATTTTTTAAACTTATTTTACCATTAATTTTTTATTATTTTTAAATCATATTTCAAATGTTGCAAAAATTTGCAAATAGTGCAAAAAAATTTCGCGCTGACCGGGCATCAAACCTGATTTGCAAAAATAGTGGGCCATCGCCATAGCCATCAGACCATTTGGTCAATCTTGGACATGGTTTTGATATGGCTTTTTTACTATCATCTCGATAGTGTCACTTGTAAGAGGTAAAGGAGTTTTCTGGATGGATAAGTTCTGGGGTCATAAGTTCTTGAAGGATCACTGGTCTGTTTTTGGGCTATAAAAAATCTGCTACTTGCTGATCTTTAAGAAGTTATCCCAAAATGCAACAGCTTTAGAAAAATTCAATTTTTAACCTCTAATTTTTGAACCAAGTTCATAAAAAGAAAATTTCATTTTTAATTATCAAAAATACTGAAAATAAGAATTGAATTTGGTCGAAAGATCATTACTCGATGAAGTCTTTGAATATAAAACATTGCTTTATGGAACTTTAATATTTGTAAAAACACTTTATGCCCTATCAGCAGCTAGAATTTCGAAATTAAGCAATTCATCTTAAAATTCATTTAAATAGGGTACAATTTTGATAGAAAAATATTAAATTTGCCATGTCCAGTCTAATTTATAACCTGCTAGTCGCAAAAATGAGGTGCTATCTAATTTTTGTGTTCATCGTCACCTTGGAAGCTTACGTGATTGCAAATCATCTTCAACCGAATGTTGGAGGTAAAATTTAAAAATTCCTGAAAATCAGGGAAATTCAAAAATTTTTAAACCAAAAACATTGTTAGACTCATGCCACAATAATGGAGGGAATCTTGGACCCGATAACCAATGCTATGGCTTCTATCAATCCGATGAATTCGATGGATCTACTTGGAAGCAAGCACAAGAATTTTGCCGGCAACAAGGCGGTGATATGGCATCTATCAAAAACGCGTTTGTCAACGCATTTCTTTATAGCTTCCTTGCTAATAATACCTCCCCTTTCCTATGGGGTAATCAGGATGCTTGGATAGGCTTAATCGCCAACATAACCAATACTACTTGCAGTTGGGTGTGGACAGATGGAAGTCGGCCTTCGTATACCAACTGGGAGGTAGGCATGTTGTGTGACAGTTGAATACCACAAATTTAGAATCTTAATCCGACTAACAACTGCTTTTTTAACAATACGGTTGTGGGGGATCAAGCCGCGTATATGAGCTATGAAGATGGCAAATGGAGTTTTGGTAGCGCTATGGGGCAAGCAGAATTTTTCTTTTGTGCTTTTTAATTATTCGATCTCCTATTGCACAATGTTAACAATTGTTTAAATAAACGATTTTCATATCAACAAAAATCTATATTAACAAAAAAATTTTAAAAAAAAAGACTTTTTACAACTCGATTGCGCTCACTCCCGCACCTTGAAAACGCTTCCTTGACATGATTCAGGAAAGGTGGTGAGTGCGTTGAAGCGAAAATCAAACATCTTCGGATTTTGATGAGAAAACCGTCGATTCTTAGGTTTTTCTAGGCGGGGAATCGATTGTGCGCACTCTCAAACCTTAAAAACGCTTTATTGACCCTGATTCAGGGAAGGGATTGATGTTTTGAAGCATAAATCTGAAAGTGCGATTTTTTGATTTTCTCCTGAATCAGATTTCACGCATTCCCGAAGCATGAAAACGTACTCCTGACCCGGTTTCGGGTATCCGAGTCTCTCGATCCCCTTATCAGGGTCAAGCAAGCGTTTTTAAGCTTCCAAAAAATTTGATAAATCCTTAAAGGAGGAGTCAACTTGCAGCAGCACTCGGGAGACCATTTTTAGCAGAGTTTTTATCATAACTTTTGATAGATAAATCCGTTTGACTTGGTTTTGGTGTCATTTTGAAGCTCAGATTCTGATATAATATCTATAACAATACAAATGGATTGTTACGTGATGTTGGGACTCAAAAGTATTCTTTATTAGCTACATCATCGAAAAGGCAGCTAGTGAATTAGCGAGAGCAAAACTGAAATGCTTTTGGCCGTTTGATCTAGACAGGTGTTTGTTAGGCTCACGTGCGTTCACCGCTGCAATATTATAACGCATAACAATGATATTTTCCCGGGCCACGTATCGATTCAATTTTTATTTAGGATATTTGCTTGTACTGAACTAACCATAATCGGTTCTGTCTTTTTCAACCACATTATTCTCAAAAATTTTCCATAAAGTTCCTTCACACAAGTTCTATAAGGTTTAACAAAATACATTAGCACAATAACATCAATAATTGGGTACAGCAACATCGGAAATAACGCAATTGGCTCATACAAGCTAGCATAATTAAATTGCGTGAGTGCCATCATTTCTAGAATTCCAACCGGTAAAAAGAACAAAACTACGATCATCGCCAGCTGAATTGTTAGCGCTAGGAATAACATCCGATTAAGCTCTTGGCTTTTACTATTGCTTAATTTTTGTTTAAGTTTACGCTCTTTGTAGAAATATATAACATATTCGATTACGGTCAAAATAAATATGTAGATAGAAAAACTTCCGATTCCGTATTTGACATAAGTAAGCCATGGTTCGCAGGTGTTGTAGATGCAGCCAGCTGTACGAGGGTCAAGCTTGAAGATTTCTGCAAAAGCAGGCTCAATAGAAATGACCAGATC
>OZJO01009871.1:0-26520 GCA_900406225.1 Acrobeloides nanus
TGCGTTAATCTCACTAAATAAATTCAAATTTCGAGATTAAAACACTAAATTCAGTCACTTTCATGCAAGTTCAGTGACTGAACCTGATGGTTCAGTGAACTGAACCTGCAGGTTCAGTGAACTGAACCTGCAGGTTCAGTCACTGAACTTGACGAATTTGACTGAACTTTAAACCAAAATCGTTTATTTAACATGTTTTCTACAAGAATATACCGTTTTATGTCAAACAACGAAAATTTTTGGTTGGTCCTAGATTCAGTCCTGAACCTATAATTATGGCTCAGAACTTCATATTAGGTATCTAATCACTCATAGCAATCAAAAATAAATCGAGTTCAGTGACTGAACCTTCTAAGTTCAGTCACTTTAGAAAAAAGTTCAGTTTTTGACAACCCTGGTGTCGACCAAAAAAAGGACCTTTTTTTTAGCCTGAGGTAGTTTCTAGCCGGCTTCGCCACCCCGAGGCTATATGAACTCCGAGGTTATAACGGCTTCGCCGAGGCTATATGAATCTTTAACTTTTGGCTCGATGCTAGCTACATGAGGAGGGGGTACAGTCCCCCCCCCCCTCATTGGTAATGTATGGTCCCCTCCTTTAATAAATTTTATCAAAACGATTTTCGAATATTTATTAAAAATTCTATCCAGTCAAAAATTTTTTTATTATTAAAAACCTGAATCTTTATTTTACTATAAACAACAAAATTGAGCGGCAGCTATAAAATGGATAAAAAATTAAAGAAAAAATCTAAGAACTAGTCTATTTCTTTTTCTAGTGTTTGATAGCTATAGGACCATGGTTGAGATACTCATCGGAGTGCTTGGAATTCTTCAATAAAGCCTCATCAACCTCGCCAGCTTTGCGTGGATGATGGTGCTCCCAATAATGATGATCCTCATCACGCTGGTATTTGCCACGGAAGTGGTGGACGTGTGATTTATGCGATTTTTCGTCCGAGATTTGTTGCAGATATACATCGCGGGCTTTTTCTAAAAGAAAGATAGAGTCAATAGCGGCGCTACGGGGTACGCAGTGTCCGTGGACCCCTCACAAATCAGAAAAATGAATAAATTTACCTAATGGTCCCTCATGTTATTACCCAAATTTGATTTTTCACCAAAATTTCGTATTTTTCAACATGAATATTCATGTTTTACAATTTTTCACTAAAAATACCATTTTTCATCAAAATCGTCAAAATTTCACCAAAACTGCAATTTTTAAAATAAAAATGAAATTATTTTACCAAAATTTTCAAAACTCCCTTCCAATGCGCAGTGAGTAAAGAAAGCATTCCGATCTAGCAAGTTAAGCAACGTTAGGACCGTCAGGTTCGATACCGCTATGATCAAACTTTTGATTTGAAGAATATAATGATAGGCAAAAATTATAGGTAGGGTGAATTTATTTTTCTTAAAAAATTAAAATTTGATCATAGTGGGATCAAATCTGTATCAACTTAACTTGCCAAATCGGACGGACTCCTTCTTTATGCATTATGTTATGCGCCATCAAAAATTTAAAATCTGATTCGGAAACGTCTATAGCGGTTTGGAAACGGTCTATAGGTCTCATATTTTGAAATTTGCATAATAAATCAGGTTCAAGTTGTATCGACAAAGTAACGAATTTTAAAAAACTTTAAAAACCCCTAAACAGACGGTTTTCCGGGGGAAAAATCGAATTTTAGTTCATTTTCGGTCATTACACCCACCACCTTCCCTGAATCAGGGTCAGGAAAGCATTTTTACGCTTCAGGAATGCGCGCAATAGATTTCTCGTATAAAATTAAATATAGCTTTGATCAAAATGACTAAAACTCATCGGAACCTGTTGCATAGAGGTGCGTCAGTTATTTAAGTCCACCCTGTAATTACTTCGGATTTCAACCCTGGAGGCAGTGACATAACTAGGTTTTCGAAATTTTGCATTTAAAATGTTTTATTTGAAACATTCGTATTCGGATAGCTCATATATGAGCTTGAGCTCAATTTTTTGTCGAAAAAATTTTTTGATCTTACCCCTTGTCTGTAGGATCAAAAAACAATAAATTGACAAAATCAATTTTCCGAAAAACCAAAATTTTTGGCTCGTAAAATATTCGTCAGAAAATTTGGTATGGGGCAGGAACATCGTGAAGCTCAAAAGTGCGTAGTTTTTTCGGAAAATGGTCTCAAAGTTTAGGCTAAGTTCAAAAAAGCGAACAAAAAATCGCTTTTTTGAACTTAGCCTAAACTTTGAGGCCATTTTCCGAAAAAATTACGCACTTTTGAGCTCCGCGATATTCCTCTTCCCCATACCAAATTTTCTGAGAAACCTTTTGCGCGCAAATTAGCGAGCAAAAATTGTTTAGTTTTTCGGAAAATTAACTTTGTCACTTTTAGTGTTTCTTGACTCTACAGGCAAGGGGTGAGGTCAAAAAATTTTTCGACAAAAATTGAGCTCAAACTCATATATAAGCTATCCGAATAATTTCAAATACAGGGTGCCCAAAAAAAACGAGAATTTTGCCAATTTTTGGGGTATTTTTTTGAGAAAAATTTTTTTTCTAAAAACATCATTTCTAGGGGTAAAAATGGCTGAAAAACACGAATCTGGCGTCCAAAAAATTTTTTGACCCCCAAAAACCCCCTAAAATAGCAAAAAACGTGTTTTTTTAAGCCCACATCTTAGTAAAAATCGCTATTTCACCAAGTTTTTTCATGTAAAACCGCCTGATTCCTCCACATACACCGTTTTCGGGTACGAGGAATCGATTGGCGCTGCTTTTAAAACGCTTTTCCTTATGTATTTTGTGCTATTTTTTAGAGATATACAGTTAGAGATATCCGTTATGAAAATAGTTTATGCCAAAAAATGTATATTTTTTGAAATTTTTGTCAAACAAGTGTGTCAATAACATATTAACGCTTGTTAAAAGCAGCGCTAATCGATTCCTCGTACCCGAAAACGGTGTATGTGGAGGAATCAGGCGGTTTTACATGAAAAAACTTGGTGAAATATCGATTTTTACTAAGATTTGGGCTTAAAAAACACGTTTTTTTGCTATTTTAGGGGGTTTTTTGGGGTCAAAAAATTTTTTGGACGCCAGATTCGTGTTTTTCAGCCATTTTTACCCCTAGAAATGATGTTTTTAGAAAAAAAAATTTTCTCAAAAAAATGCTCCAAAAATTGGCAAAATTCTCGTTTTTTTGGGCACCCTGTAAAAAATTTTAAAATTTCGAAATCCTAGTTACTTCACTGGAGAGATAATTTTAAGCGTTGAACACGACCTTCTGCCAGAACGGGAATATCCCAGCAGCCAGCGTCGTAATTTTGGTCCAAATTTGGGGGAGGGGAAGTTTGGGTTTGGGGGGGGGGAAAGTTTTTCAAAAAATTTTCATTTTTCTTCCCCGAAAAATAAAAATTTTTCAGGTTTGGGGAGGGGAAGGTTCCACAGGTCCCCCCTCATAATTACGACGCTGCCACCAGCCACACCTTATCAAAGTACAAATTTTACTTACTCGGCAACACGTAGTGATGAACAACATATAAAAGAGAGAAGCCATAGACTGCCCAGCGTAAAGAGACATAATATTTCCAATGATGTTTCCAACCTCCGTTGCGGATCTTAAAAACAATTTGTATTTTTATTATTTTATTAGTTTTTCTTACAACTTCAGCAAACCACGTAGGTGCTGGTGGCAGTCTAGCTAAATGCTCTGGTTTTGTTGGGAGAGTTTTGATTTCTTTGTGAGAGAAAACGGCTTTCCCAAGGCCAACCGTGAAATCAGCGGTCCATCTGCCGGCATTCCATAGGAATTTGTACACCATGGTGCTAAAATGAAAATTTACAAAAAAATACCTATAGTCATATGTATCACGTTTTCCAAATGATAAATTCATTTTTTTCATGCATATCCAAACGATTGATCAAACATTACAAAATTTAAACATTCTTATTAATCTTTCTTTTATCGACTTTTGGCACTAGATCTTTTCTTACCCTTACCGATACAGACTATCCTAACTTTCTTTCTTTACCGATCATTCCTGACTCGGCTATTCTACAGGCATAGGTGGATAAGGGGGAGGGTCCATTTTTCCGAAAATTTTCAGAGAGGGGGTCTGACCCAAAATTTCTGGAGAGGGGGGTCATTTTTTCAAATTTTTCAATAAAAATGACATTTTGAAGCTATTTTTTGCCATTTTTTAATGAAATTTTTTGCCAAAAAATGCCATCTTTAACCCATTTTTCGATTCTCTAATTCAGAAATTTGGATTCCCAGCACAGTTTACCTAAAAAAAGGGTCGTTTTTAGACAAAAATCTCATTTTTGCGACTTTCTGTTTCAATACGCCTTTCCAGAATCAGGAAAGCGTTTTTTCGCTTCGAAAATGCAAATCCAGATTTACCGCATGTTTTAGGTCATTTCCAGAAAAAAATTCTCACGTAGGTGGTCCCCTATTGTGTATAGCTTTCAAAAAATTTTTGAGAGTTGGGGGGGGGGGGCAAAAAACATTATCCATTCTTAAAATATAAAATCCGATTATCAAACTTTATCAGAGATCTAATAAATGAAGAGTCTTCATAGGAAATGATACTCAGTCAACTAAATATTTTCGTTTTAATAAAGAAACCTAATTAAAGATTGCATGATGTATTTTACAGAGTGGCTAAAAAAAACATACTTTTGCGAATTTTCGAGTAATTTTTTTGCAAATTTTTTTAAAATTTGTTCCAAAATGACCCTATGTAGGTTTTTCTATGTGAGAAATCGTTTACACGTATTGAAAAATCTTGAAAATGCTTCCCTAATCATGAAATCGCAGAAAATTTGAAAAATAACGAAAATTTCTGGCTTTTTCTGCGATTTCATGGTTAGGAAAACGTTTTCACGATTTTTCAATACGCGCAAACGATTTTTTGCATAGAAAAACTCTCATAGGGTCATTTTGGAAAAAATTAAAAAAATTGCTCGAAAATTCGTAAAAGTACGGTTTTTTTTAGCCATACCATCATGTAAATAGATTTAATCATTTATTCAATAAGCTTAAAACGAGCCTAATGTTTTAATCAAAAATTTTATATTTTTGACATGTAGAGCACTAAAAAGGATAACAAGCGAAATTTTTTAGAGTTAAAGTACCCTTCCCCTCCCCTAATCGACTATTCTTGCTTTGCGGACACCAGTTATCGCTTGAACTGAAAAAATATTCGGTTCCTGTTCAAAAATTAAAATAATTTCCTTAGAAAGGACCCTATTTGGGGTAATTCAATGCGGGGAATCGATTACGCGCATTTCCGAAGCTTGAAAATACTTCCCTGATTCAGGGTTAGTGTATTGAAGCGAAAATCAAAATCACATAAAAAACTAAAAATTTTGATTTTTTCTTCAATACACTGACTTTGAAACAGGGAAGTATTTTCATGCTTCGGGAATGCACGCAATCGATATCCCACATCGAATTATCCCTAATATGGTCAATATGGATAGATCATGTCCCACTTCCATTTGTTGATGTTTCGGTTCCAGTCCCACCCTAAAAAATTTGTTCGTTTCTTATTCCGGATTCGATACTATCAATAAGTTTGCATTTCCGGGTCCACTTCATGTAATGAAACCGATAAACGGGTCATCATTGACTTACATACAAATACAGGATGTCCCTAAAGTTCGTGTACACCCTAATTCATTTATGAGAATTTTCTTTATGGCAGAAAACTTTTAGGGACACTATGTAGAACTGTTTTATTATAATAAGTTAATCATTTGAGACGGTGAAACACAAGTATTTGATAAGTGCACAAGTTTATTGTCATATAATTCTTTTTGAACTCTTGAAGAAGCAGTTTTCATAACTTTTTCTATAAATTTGTGTTCTTGCGAGAGCGTTAGATTCATATTGTAATGAGCTGCCTAAAAATAGATCCAAAACGAAAAATTGATTAATCGGATTGGGGGGAGGGGGAACTCGTTCCTTTTCCTCTTGCCTATAGCACTATTGAGAGATCAAGTCATAGCCAGCGAGGAACTTTCACAAACGGGAACTTTCACAACAGAATTTCCACAACGGAACTTCCACAACGGGTTCCAAAACGAAATGCGGAACTTCCACAACGCTTTGCCTGTCCTCATTCCTCGCCTAGCTTATGTTTTCGAAGCATCTCTTTTTTAAACTGCCTTGTCATTATTATCTCTATAAGTCATACCCTGATTTTCTTAAAAATAGTCAAAGCTTCTCGAGATAAATTTTGAGCTAGTTCATATTCTCTTTCACGTTCTTTCTGTTTCGAATCCCTCATAGATCGTTTCCAATGTTCAAATATCTTCTAAAAAGATAAACGTTTTAGGCTCTCCCCACGACATAGACTATAGTTTATCATAACTGACTTGAATTCCAGACGGTTGATCTTGTGCCCATTCATCTTGTGCCTGTACTATCTGCTTTTTGGACATCATTCTATTTGTACTTAGTAAGCCAAATGCTAATGCATCAATTCTGCTAACTTTTCTCAAAAATGAATTTTCTGATTTACACAAATCTTTTTCGAATTTATTTGTTTTCACTAATTTCAATAAGTCCAAGCTTAAGAAAATTAAGACCAATAAATTAGCTTTATGAATCATTAGGTTAAAGATAGAATAGGCTGTTGTGAGTAGGCAAAGATCAAACAAATCGAGGAAATTAATGCAAATAGAACCTTTGACAGTTTACATGAAAGGTGTTTTTTGCGACATGTCAAAAGACCGGGTTCTAACTGGATGATTTTTGAAGCTTGTTTGAGAAAATTTTTTTGGATTTTTTTGAATGGGAAACATCAAGAGCAAAAAAATGAGAATACAAACCCACAGCTACAGTACCGGAAAAAACCTTGGTGATTTTTAAAAATCTTTGAATTTTCGTACATTTTAAAGACTTTTTGACATTAAAGTCCATTCTATTTGTCTTATATAGTATTTTTAGATCAAAAAATGCCATGAAAATACAAATCGGACGAATTGCGAAAGCTTATAATCGAAGCAAAACAGCGAGATGAAAAAGGAGCCGACATTGCCGAAAGATATCATTGTGAAACGATGGTTCCGGCACCCAAGAGTTAATATTCCGGTCATGAAGTGGCCAAGCCAGAGTCCGGATCTCAATCCAATCGAGCATTTGTGGGAGGTTTTAAAGCGTCGCGTTCGTGGAAGAAAGTTTAGCAACAAGAATGAGCTGTCCCGAGCGCTGCAAGAAGAAGAAGAATGGAACTGAATACCCGTGGACACCCTTAGAGGGCTTGTGGAGTCGATGCCGTGAAGAATGAAGGCCGTGATCAATGCGAAGGGATACCCGACTAAATATTAAGCATTTTTCTTGTGTTGTTACTTTGTTTCTGTTGTTTATTTATTGTTTTGTCGCCTTAAAGTTGAATAAAATGTACAAAAAATCAAAGATTTTTAAAAATCACCAAGGGTTTTTCCGGTACTGTACCTTTACACCGGTGGCATAGAGAGCGATACCCCACTTCATCCAATAAGGACACTTCATCTAATGGACACTTCGTCCAATGAGGACACTTTGTATCATGGACTCTTCATCTTTTGGGTGAAGTGTCCTCATTGTACGAATGTGTCTCATTGGACGAAGTGTCCATTGGATGAAGTGTCCCAGTTTGATCAACTGTCCATTGGATGAAGTGGGATACCGCCGCATAGAGAGAAGGGTAATTGGACACTTTTTTGGACCCATAAAATTAGTATGGAGAACCCCATTGCAAAAGTTGTAGGGGACAATGATAGAAGACAATTGACATCAAAATTGGAGAAAAAAATTTTGTTTAAAAAAAGATTAGCTATGGCAGGGATTGATAAAAAAAAGTAATAGTAATAACTACTACATTTTTAACGAGGAGCGTCACAACTCCCGAACGCAGAGCGCTCGGTGGTTGTGACTCCGAGCGACTTGGTTGTGACTCGGTGGCGGTACTTATAAAAATTTCTTAGAAAATCAAAAACTACCTTTTTTCTTTGTTTGAATTATTTTTCAATTTGAACTTATGTACACACTTTTTGTAATTTTTAATAAAGTGCCCACAAAATTTTGCAAAAATATTTATTTAATTTATCTCAAATTTCGTTTAATTGTTCATAGATCAATTCAAAAATCTTTATTGTTTAACACAAAAAAACTTATTTTATGCAGAAAATTTTTCAAGTACCTCAGACTTGAATTGAAAAGAACACAAAGTCCGTTTGAGACAAACTTTATGTTCTTGTTTATTTATTAAATTTACATAGTCTTTTTATCATATAAATTTACTTCCCAAACATAACAAAAGGATTCAAATTTGAATGGTTATTAAATTACGGAAATTCAAATAAAGCAAATTAGTATAAGAGGCCAGAATACTTCCTCATAGAACTCATTCCAGACAGTAGCAGCGCTACGGAGGGGGGTCCGTACACGGCGGTGTTTTTGACAAAAATTGGAGGAAATTCGAAATTTTAAAAACGAGTCATGCCTTTCAACTCACCTCAATGAGACGAGTGAAACGAGGTTGCACCCAGGCACGTAGTGAAAATCCAGATTCGGGGGTTCTATACCCCTTGGTCCTCATTGTTTAGGGTTGTTACCTGTTGGTTCCTCTTGTCCATTAGGAAAAATTGTTCATTTTTACGATTTCGGGGAGGGGTTTATAGACCCCCTTACCCGCCCCCCTACGTGCCTGATTGTACCAACACGCTAAAGAATCACATGGCCGAATGGTTAGTGTGCAAAGATTGCACTTATAGACGCGAGTTCGAATCCCGGTCCGAAATTAAAGTTTGGTCCTCATTGTTTAGGGTTGTTACCTGTTGGTTCCTCTTGCCCATTAGGAAAAATTGTTCATTTTTACGATTTCGGGGAGGGGTTTATAGACCCCCTTACCCGCCTCCCTACGTGCCTGATTGTACCAACACGCTAAAGAATCACATGGCCGAATGGTTAGTGTGCAAAGATTGCACTTATAGATCGCGAGTTCGAATCTCGGTCCGAAATTAAAGTTTTCCGATTTTTTGAAATTTTTCATATGTTTATTTTTGATCGTATATCATTATCCTGTTAATATTTTTCATCTATAGGCGGTTTGACATGTATGCCGCTGGTTCAAGGCTATCATAAGTTTTACCTTTTGGGACCATCCAGATATTACGTTATAATGTTGGGGAGGGGGTCTAAAAATCCGAAAAAATTGATAACGTAATATTTGGACAGTTCCTTTCTTAAAAGTTCTCCAAATCAGCTAATTTTTTGTACCCAGGATTTTTCAACATGGGGAACACCAATATAAGGAATTTTTTGATTTTGACCACTGGTTAGTGACAAAGAGTTATCAACCCTTTCAAAACCCCTTTAGGTATACCCCTTGTAGGGGTAAATTCCAGTGTCAAAATCAAAAAATTCCTTCAGACTCGAGTTCCTCATGCCGACGCAAATATTTTTTAACATCTCTAATCTTTGAGCTCTAGTTGGTAATTCCATCCTCAAAAATTTTCTTCCGCCCTACATTCAACTACCAAAAGTCCATTTTCTATTGTCACCTAAACGTCACTTTTCAATCAAATTATTCATCCACATAGCAAATTTGCGTCAAACCACATCACTCTTTGACAAAAAAAACTTTATCCTATTTCTTTAATCCTTACGGTTACTGATCTCGAACAAAAAAATCCCGCCACTTTCCTTGTAACTGTCAAGATAATGTAAACAAAAACGAGCATAGTTGCCCTCTTAATATTGTATATATGCCAGCTCATTGAGCTTTAAGAAAACAACTTAGCGTGCTTAAGTTTAAGCTTATTTTAAGTGTGGGAGGAAGTGTGACACAAGATATCTTGCATTTTTTAAGGACTATACTCAAAAATTTCTTTGCGCTTCACTTGCGTTGGATTGGGTATAAAAGATAGTCAAGTGGGAAGATTAAAGATGAGTTAGGTTAGTTGTTGTGGAACATTGAAGAGGAATTTGGTCTGGTGATCTTGTGACTTTTGAAATTTTTTGCAATATTTTTTAGTTGCTTGAGTTATCCTTTCTGCTCAACAACCACAGCCACCCCTCCCTTTCCCATCAGTGTGTGTAGGGGAGAGTGGTCATAAATGTACAACCCCTCTCCCACCTATAAAATTTTGGGAGCTAGAGGTGACCGGTGCCCCCATGCCTGAAAAATTGTGATGACGTTTTTCCGATTTTCGAAAAAATTATTTTTCAAAAATGACTTTTATCAGAAAAGTGCCCTCCATATTTGGCGGACAACTACGTCTTTAGGGCTGGGAGGGGGGGGGCATGTGCCCCCTCGAGGGCAGAAAATCATAAGAGTCATAGGGAACTAACTTCCCTTATGAATAAAAAACATAGGAGAATAGCGGAAAAACATAGGAGAACCGTGTTTGATTAAAAATTTTTTGGGGGCACTCTGTAAATATTAACTTTTAGACAAATTTTATTCGTTCTCTATTCTTATTATCTAATTCAACATGATGGCTCTTCCACCAGCACTCGACGCTCTAAACATTGAGCAACAAAAAGCTCAATCGGTTTTATACGAAGACGAGTTTTGCAGGGTATAGCCAAATATTTTATCTCAAATGATTCAATTTCAAAATTTAGGTAACCAAAAAATATCTCATCGTTATGAATTACGATTTTTGGGCGAAAAATAAAGTCATTCCATTAAATGAAATTCGTGCACTCTATTATGCTAAACAAAATTTGAGCGAATCTAATTTGGTCAGGTAAAAATTTTTTTATACTTTTTCTTCTTTTTTTGGTCGACCTTGCGACTTTGATCGGCCTTCGATCTTTTGTCGGCTGATCAAAAAAACATAAGTTTTCCCTCTTATGATTTTGATGGTTCAAAAAAGTTTCCTCGTCTACACTTTCCCTTATGTCACTGGTATACATAGGTAGGGGATCAATATATGACCCCCTCGCATTTTTGTCCTGGCGACTCTTTTTCCCTAAAGGACCCCTTTCTTTTTTGTTCAAAATTTTTGAAAAAATTTTTTCACCAAAAATCTTCAAAATGGCTATTTTAGCCTAAAAATGCGATTTTTTGACAAAAATACTGTTTTTTAGACAATTTGGGACCCCCTGCAAATTTTGGGATGTTACTCCTGTACCCTCCCCCCGCACTTTTTTCGAAAACATGGACTCCTCTGCCTATGTATGGCCACTGGATATGCCTTTTAGATTCTTTATGGCCGATTTGGCATAAATCATATAACCGTCTAAACTTTCGAATTTTTAGTTACGCAAACACCCGAAACCTCTACACCATTGTCATTGACACAGGAAAGAAAAAAATCGGCTTCGCTATTGCTAGACCAGAAGAATTTTTGGACCTCGTCCGAGTTTTGCTCTCATGCCGCGTCCAAATCAAAAATAAATGCATTTCAGAAATTAATCCTAAGGCACATCGTATGGTTCTGGCTGGCTCTGCAGTTAGCATCAGTAGTGCTGCTTGAAGCTTTGAAATTTTAAAAATAAAAATTTTACGCGTATATTATATTTTTTGTCGTCATTATTGCTGTATATAAAGCTTTTGTCATTTTTATAATAAACTCAGTTTCTTGAATAAAAGAAATGGATAAATTAAAATAAAGTACCGGAAACGAGTGCCTCCGGCTCTCGCGGAATATCAGAGGGTGAGTCCGAGCGACACGACTCTTTCCTGCGATCAAAATTCAAAAATTTCTTCGAATTTGTCTTCTCCATACCCGAAAACCGCAGAATATAAAAATCAGCCGATTTACAGAACTTGTTGAAAAGTCGATTTTTTCATTTGGTCTCCCAAGGAGTAAAAAATGAAAAATTTTTTGACTCCGGGTTCGATGATTTCGGCGTCAATCGTCTTCTCTCAACGACCGCTACAACTTTTGTTTTAGCGCTCAGGGTTTAAGAGACGTTTTCTCGAGGTCGAAGATGGGCCCAAGGGCCAGGCAACAAAGTTTGAAGGTTCTCGCCTGACGCCGACCTGATTCAGGATTTTCGTTGTGATAAACAAATTTCAAAAAGCGCCGATTTCAAACGTGATTATCTCGAAGCTATTAGCGATTCAGAATTTACTGTAAAAACAAAAAATGTTCCATTTTTCATGAATTTTTCGACTATATATAAATTATGGCAAATTTCGCTAATCTAAAGAATTTTCAATTTTTGACTTCCTTCAGTTTTAGCTATGGAGACATTTTTAGGTCTCCTTTGATTTTATTGATTTGACCATAAGATAATAGTGGAGAGTCTGCTGCAACTTTATATAGCTGAACCTAAGCCCATTCGAATTTTAGGTTTTAGTGCCCTAAAAGAAATTTTTGGGGGTCCGATTTAAGGGATTTTTTTTAGAAAAACGCAATTTTTTCAGCAAAAACATGGTGCTTATAGGAAAACTAATATATCAAAATATAGCGCAGATCACCAGCTTTCCAGCGACATATCGATCATAAAAAAACGGATTTAATTAAGGTACACTTCCATTTTTCATCAAAAATGACCAAAATTTTCCATTTTTTTAATACAAAAATGGCCAAATTTTTCTTTTTTCCACCAAGTGACGTAGGCAGAAGGGTCGGCTAGGTAGGGAGAACTTCCCCAAAAAGGCCGTTTTTTCCAAAAAACATAGTGGGACCCTTATATGTAGGGATTTTTTAATTTTGGCTCACTAGTGGGGGCCTGCTCTCTGACCCAGATGTTAACACCCCTCCCCCCAAATTTGGGGGGGGGGTCAACCGATCGCCAATTTTGGAAGTCGTCCGATCAAATTTTTTTTGAAAATCTTAGCCAACCGATCAAGGCTTAAGGGCCGACAAAAGAGCATAAAAATCTCAATAATCGAAGTCGGCTGGTCAACCGATCAAGGACTCAAAATTTGGGGGGTATTTGTTAACGTCTGCCCTGACTCCTTGCCCACACCACTGGGGTCCCCATGTGATTTTTTATGCAAATTTGTTGGAAAGTGTTTGTTTTTTAAGCTGAAAATGCTCAGAAATTGACGATTTTTGGCAAAAAAGATGAATCTTAAAGAAAAACGGAAAATTTTGGACATTTTTGATAAAAAAAACTTAATGAGGGTCAAGAAGGAAATTTTTTCATTTTTTGAATTTCGGGGAGAAGGAGTTATGACCTCCCTGCTAGCGTCACCTATGCCTGCATTGAACAAACCAATATGAGTCTTGATGTTTGCCAGAAATTTTTCCACTACTGTAATTTATAGGGAACAAAAAAAGTAGGGATCAAATTATCTGATTTTTAATCAAGTTTACGAAATAAAAAAATAATTATGTTCTTTTATTTTGAGTAATTCTAATATTTACATTCGGCAGTCTAAAGACCTTCTCGAGATATTGTACATCTTACTTCCTCAAGTAACATTACAAGTGATCTTGTGTACCTAATGTAAACTTTATACACTTGTAAGCATAATATGAAAACTATCCGTGCTTAAAATAAAACTTATCCAAATTAACCCCACTTGATTTTTGATTTATCTATGTTCCTGACTTTCTTAAAATAGTTTCAAATATAATGAATAAAGAGTAACGCTGAGCTCTTAGATTAGTTAATATATTTGCACAGAAGCTTGTTGTTTTGTCCTTCAAAAATTATGCTACCAAAAATTATTATACAGACTGAAGAAATTAATGGAGATAAAAAAGTTGAGTCACAAAAGTCTCCTTCGATTTTATATGAAGATGAATTTTGCAGAGTAGGTCTTTTTAAAGGATTTTTGTTATCTGAATAAAGTTGCCAGGGTGTTCCAAAAAAAGTGGAATTTTCGTGATTTTTTCATGAATTTTGGATTCGAAATTTTTTTCTAAAGATGACCCCTATAGGAGTAATTTGATGCGGGGAATCGATTGCGCGCACTCCCGAAGTGTGAAAATGCTTCCTCGACCCTGATTCAGGGTAGCGTATTGATGCAAAAATAAAAAAAATCGGATTTTGACAGGATATCCGACTACCATGGGTTTTCAAAATTGCATTTTCTAAACATACAGCTTCACTGACCCTTTTTCAATTGGATACACCCACCTCTTCGATGAATCAGGGGTAAGGAAGTATTTTCACGTTCCAAAAACACGCAATCGATTTCTCGCATAGAAAAACCTTAGGTAGTCGGATATCCTGTCCAAATTTTTTTCATTTTCGCATCAATACGCTACCCTGAATTAGGGTCAAGGAAGCGTTTTCACACTTCGGAAGTGCGCGCAATCGATTCCTCGCATCAAATTACCCCTATGGAGGCCATTTTTAGAAAAAAAATTTTATTCATGCAAAAATCACGAAAATTCTACTTTTTTTGGGACACCTTATAAGGGTCGGCACAAGCTCGCACATTCTATCGTACTAAGGCCGACTGCAAGTTGTCGTACCACCGCATGAAGCCGCAAGTTGTCGTACTTTTTCATTCAAAATGCATTAAAAAGTACGACTCGAGACCGCAAGTTGTCGTACTTTTTGTCGTACCACGGTACGACAGAACGTCGTACAACGCGTCGACGACAAAAATACAACGTCGTTGATAAAAGTACGACGGCTCATCGTACGAAATTTCGTCGTACGAGCCATCGTACTCGTACGATGGCTTGTAGTTATTTCGTCCGTCGTACGATTGTATTTTACACTCGTACTATGATTTTCGTACGATAGCTTGCATTAGCTTGTGCAGTTGCTTGTGATGAGTACGATAGCTTGTGGGGACCCTATAGTCTGAAAATTCCTGAAAAACGGAACATTTTTATTTTTTGTCTTTAAAAAAAATCAAAATTTAGGTCAACAAAGCCGAACTCATTGTTAAAAATTGCAATTTTTGGGCTACAAATAAAGTCATTCCATTAAATGAAATTCGTTCTATTTATTATTCGAAACAAAATTTGAGTGAAAATGTTTTGATGCAGTAATTTTCTTTTTTTTTTAAATGTTGGGAAAAATTTTTAGACGTTCGAGAAGTAGGAGCTGTCGACGAATTCCACACTCACCATTTCTACCCAGAAAAACAAAAGCTAAGCCCGAGAAGCTCCAAAAATTTCCAAAAAGTCCATCTGAAAAGAACCTCGATCTTTATGACTTCTTATGGGCAAAAACTCCAGAACTGTTGACTTATTATAGCAGTGGATGTACGAATAGAAAAAGTCTATATTCGATCACTGTGGACACTGGGAAGAAGCAAATTGGTTTTCCTGTTGCTCGACCAGAAATATTTTTAGATTTAATACGGGTTTTGTTGCCGTACCAAATTGTGATCAAAAGCAAATGTATTTCGGAAATTAGTCCAAAAGCGTATAGGATGATTCTAGCTGGTTCTGCGGTTAGTATTAGTAATAGCGCTTGAAAATGATGCCAACTTTACTCTTATAAAAATCATGTTTATAAAATGTAAATAAATGATAATTTTAATATAAGACCCCAGAAAAATTGATCATAGTGATTTTGATTATGATCAGTGTTGTCCCTGTGCCAACTTTGTTCTAACTATACTGTACTGTAGTACAGTCCAGGTACAGTGGTACAGGATGTTCAAATATCTGTACTCGATTTAAAAATTAACTATCTCAGCGAGGAAATTAAAATTTTTCATGCGGTTTGTTTTATAAAATTGGTAATGTGATGTAGTTTTTTTATTAAAAAATTTTATTGAAAAAGTCTTAAATTTTTTAGTGCAAAGACATTAAAAAAGACATGTTTAGGGAAGAACGCTCTTATACAAATCCCTTTGAAGTTTTTTAACGCTACGCATTTTTCAATTTTTAAGGGTCAAACAAAGTTTTTCACGTTTCGGGAATACGCACAATCGATTACCCGCATAAAGTTACCCTAGAGGCCTTATTTTTAGAGAAATAAATTTCCGGGTCTCAAAAAATAAAAAAAGCCACTTTTTTGGCCTACTCTGTAAGTCCACAGGAATTAAAAGTTATGACCTAAGTAGGCGCTGGAAGCAGAATTCGAATTTTCATAACTCATCAAAATCAAAAAGATCAAAAAGTGTTTTTCTGTCATAGAAACAATTTTTTAAAGATAGTGTGCAGGTAATTAAAAATTGGAATCCGGTACTAGGACAACCGTCACGGTCATCCGTAATGGTCACCAAATACAATACTTTTTTCAGGGAAAACTCGAACCAAAAAACGGATGGTGGAAAAGATTTTCCATATCCAAAAATCTATCCCTAGTAGTAATTTTTTCCAAAAATTCAACCCTGATTTTTTAAAAATTTTTTGAGTTTTCAAAAATCATAAAAAAATCAATTTTTTGGAAAAAATTTTGCTACTGGGGTAGATTTTTGGGTATGAAGAATCTTTTCCACCCATCCATTTTTTGATCCGAGCTTTCCCTGAAAAAAAGTATTGTATTTGGTGACGGATGATCATGACGGATGACCGTGATAGATGTCCGGTGACGGATGACCGTAATGTTCAATTGTGACGGTTGTCCTAGTGCCTTGAATTCCTTCGGAGCCTGTTTTCGTTTCAATAAACAGACTTTTGGCCTAAAAATCCATTTTTGCAAAAATTTTAAAGCGGTGCGTAGTTAGTGGGGGGGGGGATAGTAACGGGTGTCTTCAGTGACGGATGCCCATGGTGGATAGCGGTGATTCAGTGGCAGTTTTCCAGTTCGGAATGATCGGTAACAGATGACTGTGAAAGTGACCGTGACGATTATCGTATTGCCGACCAAGAGTAAAAATCAAATTTTTCTTTTGCGATTTTTTCTCTCATTTGTTTTCCTTAATAGGCCCCCAGGATTTAAAAAATATCGAAATTGGCTTTCAAAAAAAGAATGAATAAAGTTTTCATAATTTGACTCTTTCCATATTCATGTGTGTACATTTTATACATTTCCCTAGAAACCTCACATGAAGTCTTCTTAGCTCAGGATTCCCTGAATGTAATTAGTAAAATTTATAACATTAACTATTAAAAGTCTGAACAGTAGTAACTGAAGTTAGTGAATTCAATTTCCCAAAAATTTTTTTTCTGATATCTGAACAAACAATGATCATAACCCAAGGTGAAGTCAAACAGATCGAATCAATTGAAATATTCTGATAGACTCTAGCAAACGTCATTAAGCCATAGAGTTGATAATTAACAATAGCATCCCATAATACCTAAATTCTCAATATTAGAAACTAATGGTTCTTTCTGTTGGAATGCCTACCGAACGTTCCAACCAGAGGTGTAACGTAATACGAATTACGAACTTACAAATTAAGGATTTTTGGCCACTTTTATAATTATGAATTACGAGTTATTGTAGTCAGTGAAATAGACCGATGTGCAGAAATGAAGTAATGACTTGGCCAAAGGAAGAGGCCTCATCCATTGGCTGGCTCAGTGCCCAAGGGCTCGGATAGTAATAATAAATATAATTTAGGTATCCCAAGTTCAAATCCCCCAACCGCCGCCATCCCAATATTTTGGACGGCTACATTACGAAATTTGAAAATTATGAATTATAGATTACGAATTTTTTGAAATTACGAAGTACAAAATTGATAAAATTAAGACAAAAATGACCAAAATTTATCAAATTTTCACCAAAAATTGTTCAAAATTTTCATTTTTACATCAAAATTTATCATTATTTCGCCAAAAATCGTCATTTTCGGTGCATAATTTTTCTAGATTACGAAAGATTATGAATTTCGAATTACCAAATTCTTCCGATTACGTTACACTTCTGGTTCCAACCGATTGTTCCTAAGAAAAAGTCCGGTTGTTCAACTCGGAGGACCGATTCTTTATGAGAAGCAAAATTTTAAGCTTACTTGAAGTAAACAATACATTATTCCATTGACAGAGATTAATAATGAAATGAAGAAAAGTTTAACTTCTAGATGAAATTCTTTTATTTTCTTTTTATCTTTAGATAATTTTAATTTCCGTCGATTTTTTATTAAAAGAATCATCGTCGTTAAATTGATAAAGAAGCAGAGGATTCCGATTAAGCCTGATATAATGATAATACATTGTTGTACATACTAAATTCAAAAACATAAGGGTGGATTAAATTTTTTCTTTTTCCAAATTTGCTCCATTCGCCCTTAGCGAGCTACGGCTATGTTAACAAGCCTAACTTTCCAACCATAGGTGGATATAGGAGGATTTTCCCAAAAATTTCGTGGGAGCCTGACCAAAAATTGCGGATGGTGTCAATTTTGACCAAAAATGCGTTTTTTCCTAAAGAAGGTCAATTTTTTCAATAAAAAATGTTTTTCACCAAAAATCGTCAAAAAATTGCTGTTTTTGCCTAAAAATGCTATTTTCAGCATTTGCGAAAATGCGATTTTTGTGGTCAGTTGGATAAAACGGAGTGCGGAGATCTAGTCGTTTTTATGCCAAAAAATAGCGTTTTTAAGAAAATCGAGGAAGTCCAAAAACAACTTTCTTTGACTTCTTTTATCGAAATTTCGTCATTTTTCACCGTTTTTGGGCATGGCAAACATTTTCTGATAGTTTTTAGAAAAAGTTGTAGTCTTTTGAAAAATTTGATTTTTGGACCCCATTGAATCGACCCCAAAAATCAAATTTTTCAAAAAATTTTCAACTTTCCTAAAAACTATCAGAAAATGTTCGCCATGCCCAAAAACGGCAGAAAATGTCGAAATCTCGATGAAAGAAGTCAAATAAAGTTGTTTTTGGACCTCCTCGATTTTCTTAAAAACGCTATTATTTGGAATAAAAACGACTAGATCTCCGCACCCCATTTCATTCAACCGAAAGCTTCGGCGCTTTTTAATATACTCACTACAGCTAAAAATTACGTGGCAGTTTTTTGGAAAAGCGATTTCGCAAGTTTCTTGGTTCCCTTGTAAGTGCAGGAGGGGGTCCATTTATGGACCTTTATTTACATGAAGCCTAATACCAAATTTGTTCCCAAGCCTAATACCAAATTTCAGTTGTGCTTTTGATCCGGCTTAATTCAAACCAATAATCTTTAGTTTAAAAATCTCCCAGGCATGGCATCTGTCTTTGGCATTAAACTTTTAAAAATTACCCCAAAACGAGTGACAACAAGTAGCTCAAAATAAAATTGATTTGGATTTTCTGGTATAATTTTACACATAATAACCAAATTGAAAAACTGTTGCCAAGAGAACGCATAAGGAAACAGTAACAAGATAACTATTACCAGAAACAAATATTTATCCCATATCTAAACATTAATTAATTCAATAAAATTTAAAATTACTATATCATATGAAATCGGATACATCACAGCCGTCAATCTATTTATTGAAGTTATGAGTGGAACTATCATTACATTTAAGGTTAAAGACATGTGCATGAAATTAATCAACTTCGATATGATCTCATTTTTTTGTATCAATAGCGGATATAAGCTGTTGAAAAAAGGTGCTTCTGGAGCTCTCTCAGCGTAAAAATATATTATCCAAAGGAAGAATTCCTTTAAAAAATGGCGGTTTATAAGATACAGAGTGATCTAAAAGTTCTGTTAAAATTTTTATTTCAATATGCGTCATTTTAGACACATGAAAAAATCTGACTGACCCTGATTCAGGCAATTTTTACTTCAATAGCTATTTACATTTCTGATTAAGGATATTTTGGATTCTTTCTAACAATCTTAATTCTTCTGCTGAATCAGGGAAGCATTTTCGCAGCTTGGTAATGTGCGCAAACCCCGCAGAAAATTACTCTCAGAGGATGACTTTTAGAAAAGAGTCCAAAAAGCTTCCTTGACTCTGATTTAGTGAAGTGGTGGGTATTGAAGCGGAAATCGCCTAAATCAGAGATGGATATATTTTTTCATGATTCGAAAATGCGCTCAATCGATTCCTTGCATAAAATTATTCCCGGTAACTTGGATCAAAACGATGTTTTTGTTTTAGAATTTTTTACGATGTTGAAATAAAAGTTTCAATAGAACTTTTAGACCACCCTGTACATTAGGAATAGTTCAACTTCCAAATCTCTCTTAAAGGACCAGTTTAGTAATTTACTACCATATAAAAAATGATATATTCAGAAAGATTATGAAAAATGGATCATTTTTTGTTTTTACGTCATGCTCTGAATCGTTGTAGTTTTCGTGATACTTGTGTTTGAAATTTTAAGTTTGTGTACAAGCTCTTCGTTATAATACACAAATTTTAAATTTTCATAAAATTAACATGTAGCAATTTTTTATAGCTAAATGAGACGAACAAAATGACACCAAAATTATCCAATTTGAACATTGTTTTGGGTTATTGAAACGAAAACATGAATCAGAATTTTCGTTTCAATAACCCAAAACAATGTTCAAATCGGATAATTTTGGTGTCATTTTGTTCGTTTCACTTAGCTATAAAAATTTGCTACAATTTTTTATGAAAATTTAAAAAATCGATGCAAAAATCGATTTTTTGCAAAAAATTCAAAAAAGTTTATGTATTACAACGAAGAGCTTGTACACAAATTCAAATTTCAAACGCAATTATCTTGAAAACTACAACGATTCCGAACATGCTGTAAAAACAAAAAATGATCGATTTTCATGATTTTCCTAATATATCATTTTTTCATATGGTTGTAAATTACTCGACTGGTCCTTTAAGGATCAAAAACCTTACAAAAATGGAAGCAAAAATAAATATGATATAAAATGATCCTTTGAACATAGCTCTTTTATTTTTAGTAGTGAGGATCATGATGATTCTGAAACTGAGGCAAAAAGTTGGTATTGCATAAGCTAGTGAAAGAGTTGCCAAAATATTTTTTTGATCCAAACCCACTGTACTATTTTGGGCGCTCTTCTGCATTGCATCACAAGGATCCATGTTTAAATCAATCGAAACTCGAATTCGATCTAGTTTATAACTGGCAACAACCCTGAGCCGATGAAAACAAGCTAAACGAAGTCACAAGGGGTTGCTTAGAATTTTTAGGTTTGAATGCACGACAGGAAATCTGGAAACGTTAAAGATATTGTTTATAAAGAATTGTTATTCATGCCTTATTTTTCTGTGTGAAAAATTGTATCCAATTTCATTTCCCATTAAGATTTTGAATAAAATGCACGTATGTAGGCTTAACAAAGTTGAGAAAAATAATTAACAATGCACTTTATTGAGGATTTTTAAGTTCTAGGAATAATTTTTGAACGTGATTTCACTTAGCTTGTTTTTGATATAACCTTGATGTAATAAGTGAAAAATCTATCTGGGCCCGTATCATAAGGCGATGGTATGGCAAATTTACCATACCTACAAACAATAAAATAAAAAACGAGTTCATACTTTTATTTTCCTTTTCCTTGTACACCCCGGATTAAAAAAATGAAGCTAATTGAAAAGAGCCGATACCTTTTTAAGATGATTAGCTCGAAAATTGTACAATATATTTTTTTAAATATGTATCCATTTGACTTAATTCTTTTTGCGTTTGAAACAGGATTATCCGAGGAAAATTTTTAAAAAGATTTCAAGAGAAAACTTTTCAAAATAAAAAAGTTACACCTGTTTTTCGAAAAAGGTCTTTATCTTTATTTTTTGAACTTAGCCTAAACTTTGAGTCCATTTTCCTTGGGGGTTTTAAACTATGCTCTTTCACGCTGTAGATGTCGATTTTTCACAGCCGGATTTTAAGTTGCGACCCTTTACAGTAAGGAAAAATTTTCCAAGAAAAAAGCCGTCTTTCAGGTAAGAAGTTTTGAAAAGATGTTTCTAGAATTCTTTTCAGGGCCCTAATGTGTTTATTGAAGCCCATAAATCTGCTATTATGAAAAAAACTCATTGGGTTAGCTTCGTTACCAATGTATTGGGAACTAATCTATCGAGCAAAAACTTGCTTATTGCTGATCAATGGAAAACGTATAACGACCGCAAAGCAATTGCTGAACATATTCCAGAAAATGTTACCATAGACATTCGACAATGCATGCAAAGACAACCTCAAAAATACAACCTCTTGACGTGCATTTCCTTTCTGGAAGCGATGGTAAAAAGAAATGAAGACCGTGTTCTTATAGACAATTTGTCAGTCAAATTGCACCAATGTGACTCTATTATCAAGCTTCAATCTCTTGTTCATAACCAATTCACTTCATCCAAGTTCGAGCCGTTCAAATATGCTTGGTTTAAAGACGGCTATTTGACAACTCGATCCCAAAAATGTGTTACGCCGATCGAGTTTTGTTTCAACAATCTATCCGATATATGTATGAAATTAAATTGTAATTGTGATACCTTTATTAAGTGTGCTCATTGTGAATTGTACCTTTGTTTTAATCATTTTTTTTGTTGAATATCATTTTTTTTTGATTAATTGTATTTTGAAATTCATGTTGTTATAAAAATAAAATTTATAAAAAATATATATAAATAGTGCAAAATGATTGTTAAAAAATGGATTAAAAAAATAAAAAAATGCAAAAAATTTTATTACCAGTTGGAATTGAACCCAAGTATGTGCTTGTAAAGCGAGACTTTATAATTCGTTTCACGAGGACATCAGAAAAATTTCCCGGAAGAGTGGTCAAGTGGTTAGGCGTCGGTCCATGGATCTGAAGGTCGCGGGTTCGATCCTGCCAGGGGCAAAAACTTTTCCTTTGGTTAGAACTTGCTGAAAATTTTTTGCCCTACCGTTTTTTGATGCGAGGAATCCATTTTTGGTGGAATTTGGACCTGTTTTTCCCATGAGAAACCAAGATATAAAAATATCATAATTAAGAGACACTTTTTTGAGTGTTCAAAGGTTGCCTTAAACAGTTCGAGCGCGCTCCAAATTGAATTTATAAAGTGAGATTGATGCATGAGAAAGTTTTTTAAAGTCACTTTGATTCAAAACTCGCGTTCCAAAAAATTCAAAACCTTGTCCGAAGCTCAATATCATCGATTTTACGTGTATTTTTTGAATTTTCTAACCTCTCTAAAACACCCAAGATAATTTTTTTTCGGCCAAAATTTCTTTCTAGCAGATGTATTTCAATATGAAGAACATTTCTAGTATGGTTTCAAAAAAATCCGAGAAAAATTTTTTTCGATCTCATTTCTACTCCCACGTGTAAAAATGGCTCAAAAATCGAACCAATATTTTCATAAGGATTTTTCCATCACAGAAATTTTTTCATGAAAAATTTTTTGAATTTGTCATTACATTAAAGTAAAAAATCAGCGCCGCTTGTTTTTTCGAAAATGCCCATTTTTAAAGGTGGGACCCATTTGGGGGTTATTCTCCCAAAAAAATTTTTTTGCCAAAACAGCCTATATAGGGGTAAAATCATGCGGAAAATCGATTGCGCACATTCTCGAAGCGTGAAAATGCTTGCTTCATTTTGTTTTCACGAAAATATCGATTTTTTGGGGCCCAAATCGCTTCAATATACCCACCACCTTCCCTGAATCAGGGTCAAGGAAGCGTTTTCAAGCTTCGGGAATGCGCGCAATCGATTCCTCGCCTAAAAAACCTAATAATTGACGGTTTTCTCACAAATTCCGAAAAATGTTTGATTTTCGCTTCAATACACCCATACCATTCCCTGAATCAAGGTCAAGGAAGCATTTCCAGGAGCAAGTTCCCTATGCACTTGTCACTGATCAGGCCAAAAATTTGAAACAAATTTTTTTTTGCTTCTGAAAATAACACATATGCGGTAATTTTATGCGGGAAATCGATTGCGCGTGTTCCAGATTCCTGAAAACAAAATTCTTTAAGATGGCTCCGAATTTGACGATCCACAATTCCTTGGCGTACGCAAACCTACAATTTCATGCCTTTCCAGCGGTTCTCAATATTTTGCGTGTGGGCTCGGGTGATCGAGTGAATTCTAAAAATTACCCCAAAACCAGTGACGACAAGAAGCTCGAAATAAAATTGATTTGGATTTTCTAGTATAATTTCACACATAATAATCAAATTGAAAAACATTTGCCAAGTAAGCGCATAAGGCAACAGCAACCAGATAACTATTACCTGAAACAAATATTTACATATCTAAACATGAATTAATTTCTATAAAATTTCAAATTACTATATTATATGAAATCGGATACATCACAGCCGTCAATCTATTTATTGAAGTTATGAGTGGAACTATCATTACGCTTAAGATTAATGAATTGTGCATGAAACTCATCAACTTCGATACGATTTCATTTTTTTGTACAAATAGCGGATATAAACTGTTGAAAAAAGGTGCTTCTGGAGCTCTGCCATAATAAAAATATAATGTCCAATGGAAGAATTCCTTTAAAAAATTTACGGTTTATAAGATAAAAGTGGTCTAAAAGTTCTGTTAAAAATTTTATTTCAACATCGTACTTCTAAAACAAAAACAACGGTTTGATCAAAGTCATCGGGGAGGGGGGTAATTTTATGCGAGGAATCGATTGCGTCATTTTCGAATCATGAAAAAATCTACCTGACCCTGATTCAGGCAATTTTCGCTTCAATAACTATTTATATTTCTGATTAAGGATATTTTGGATTCTTTTCTAAAAATCATAAATCTTATGATGAATCAGTGTCAGGAAAGCATTTTTGCGGCTCGCGCAAATCGATTTACAAGGCGCGCATTCGATTCCCCACATAAAATTACTACCTGAAGATGACTTTTAGAAAAGGATCTAAAAAGCTCTCTTGACTCTGATTCAGTGAATTGGTGAGTATTGAAGCGAAAATCGCCTAAATCAGATATGGATATATTTTTTTCATGATTCGAAAATGACGCAATCGATTCCTCGCATAAAATTACTCCCAATAACTTGGATCAAAACGATGTTTTTGTTTTAGAAGTTTGTACGTTGTTGAAATAAAAATTTTAGCAGAACTTTTAGAACACCCTATACATTAGGAATAGTTCAAATTCCAAATCTCTCTTAAGGATCAAAAACCTTACAAAAATGGAAGCAAAAATAAATATGATATAAAATGATCCTTTGAACATAGCTCTTTTATTTTTAGTAGTGAGGATCATGATGATTCTGAAACTGAGGCAAAAAGTTGGTATTGCATAAGCTAGTGAAAGAGTTGCCAAAATATTTTTTTGATCCAAACCCACTGTACTATTTTGGGCGCTCTTCTGCATTGCATCACAAGGATCCATGTTTAAATCAATCGAAACTCGAATTCGATCTAGTTTATAACTGGCAACAACCCTGAGCCTATGAAAATCAACCTAAACGAAGTCACAAGGGGTTGCTTAGAATTTTTAGGTTTGAATACACGACACCAGGAAGCTGAGAGCGTTAAAGATATTGTTTATAAAGACTCGTTATTTTGGTGAGTGATTAACAAAAACATATTAGTTAGGTCCCGCGCTTTTATACTTGTGGAGAAATCGAGGGATCGTGTTTGGCCAAAATCTGCCTCCGGACCCTTCTAGTTTTTTTATCATATCTTTTTTCTAGTAATGCGTTTCCTATAATTTAAAGCATGTTTTTATTGCCAATCGTTCCCCTTTCTAATGACACCTAGACTATGCCCAAAACCTTGATTGTTTTTGAGAAAAGTGACCATCTTTCCAAACTTAGCGATTTTGTACCTCTTCGAAAAATCACTTTTTGAACTCTAATTCGAAATTTTCTGTAATATAGGTATCGAGCCACATGTAAAAATAAACTAGAATTCATGCCCGACATCCCTGACCAAGTCCCATTTCAAAAGTCGGAGGGTCAAAAATGTAAAAATCACTAACAAAGTGGAGCGTGCACTTATAAAGATTTGGATATGAGGTTTAAATTTCGAATTTTTGGACCCTTAGTTATTTTTTCTGAAAAATTGACATCCTACAAAGTTGTTCCTCATAAAATTCGGGTCTAAAAGACCCCTTATTGTTGTATTTGATGGGGATGAACCTTAGTTTTGGGTCTTTTTATGCAAATTTTTGTGTTTAAGGTAGACAAATTGACTTTTATATCGCCTCTTAAGCCAAATTCAAATAATTTTTTGCATTCGATAGATGAGGCTTCGCTCGTCAAAGCTAAATATTTTTTGTGTTTCTCAGAAAATTTATTCTAACGTTGCTTTGACAAACCTTTTCCTCTTTTTAATCCAACTTCAATACATTCCTTGTAATTACCAAAACCACCTGCCGTTTGTTCCAATTTGATTAATCTTACATACCAATTTTTTTCTTTAACCTAAATATCCAATTTAATTTGTCACGGTTTAATTTATTTCCCACTGACTATGCTAAACTATTCCTTAAATGCTTTCCAATCGACTATTTTATTCGAAATCTATTCAAAAACAGCTGTAATAATGCTAGGATTCAACACCCTAGCCTTCATTTTTATGTCTTACGCCATAATTTTTCACGGAAAAACCATGGGTGTATATCGTTGGCTATTGCTGCAATGCTTTATTTTTAGTTATACAGGGTGAATCTTTCAATCCCCCTGATTTTAAAAAGCTCTATCTCGAGCTAGGAAAATGCAAATTGGATGCGGTTTTTTGCATTTGGCTTTTCAGACCTGCCGTTTTTATTTTGTAATAAAATTAAAAAAATTTTTTTTTTTCAAAATTTTCGATTTTTTGCCTTGGTCCCCCCTTATGGTCAAAAATCGAAAATTTTCGA
>OZJO01009879.1:0-14864 GCA_900406225.1 Acrobeloides nanus
GGGGGGGGGGGTCAAAAAACCGAAAATTTTGATTACGTAATATCTGGATGACCCCCTATCTCAAAAGATCAAATATTGCCTTAAAAAGTTTGACAGCACTTCAAATTGGGGGTGCATTTTGCGACCATTTGAGAGACAAAATTTTTTCGTAAAAATGACCTTATTGAGGGTAATTTGATGCGAGAGATCAATTGCGCGCACTTCCGAAGCGTAAAAATACCACCTTGGTCAAGTCTTCGTAAAAATTGCCTATTTTTTCGCTTTTTAAGATGAAAAAAGGCGAAAAAATAGGCAATTTTCACGAAAACTTGATCAAGATGGCGTTTTTACGCTTCGGGAGTGCGCGCAATCAATTTCTCGCATCGAATTACCCCTAATAGGGTCTTTGTTATGAAAATAAATTTTGTTTCGAGTTCCGGTTACAAAGTACATCCACTCTTTAATGCTATAATAGTGTCTCTTGACGCAGTAGGAAGTCTGTAAAAAAAGATTAAATTTCAACTTTGTTACTGAACTAGCTTATTAGACAGTGAAATCCTAGTATATAAAAGTGGAGAAAATTCGTTCTTGATGTTGAATGAGATCCCATTTTTAGGATGCTTTATGGCTTCTGTAAGCTGTTGGAAATTAATTTCCGGTTGAAAAACATATAAAAATAGTAGATTTTCTGTGAAATTGTGTCAGATTTTCTTGTGGATACGATAGAATCCAGTGGATATTATTATACTCTTTAGAGGGAAAATGTGCGTCTATCTGTGAGGGCTAACTTTTTTCTTCCTTATTTTTTTACGGCACCTGGGTTAAATCGTTTAGAATAGTACAAAAGTCCAAAAAAGTAGATCCCGACTCTGAGAAAACTTATCTAACAAAGGAAGTGAAGAAAGTATCACAAAATTTTTTCCGAATCTATCCAAAAGTTATATATCATTTTAATGTACTCATAGAGTAGGTTCCAAAAAAGTATGCATCTCAAATCGAGCAAACGGGGAATGTCGAGATCCGGGGGTTTTATACCAAAAATAGCGTTTTCATTGAAATCAAGGGCTTCCAAAAACACTTTCATTTGACTTCTTTCGTCGAAATTTCGACATTTTCCACCTTTTTTGGCTATGGCGAACATTTTCTGATAGTTTTTAGAAAAGTTGAAAATGTTTGACAAAATTGATTTTTTGAACCCCCATGGACCATGGGGTCCAAAAAATTAATTTTTTCACAAATTTTCAACTTTTTCTAAACACTATCAGAAAATTTCGCCATAGCCAAAAAGGTGGAAAATGTCGAAATTTCGACGAAAGAAGTCAAATAAAGGTGTTTTTGGAGGNCATGGGGTCCAAAAAATTAATTTTTTCACAAATTTTCAACTTTTTCTAAACACTATCAGAAAATTTCGCCATAGCCAAAAAGGTGGAAAATGTCGAAATTTCGACGAAAGAAGTCAAATAAAGGTGTTTTTGGAGGCCCTTGATTTCAATGAAAACGCTATTTTTTGTATAAAACTCCCGGATCTCGATATTCCCCATTTGTTCGATTTTAGTGGTATACTTTTTTGGAACCTATTCTATGAGTATATTAAAATAATATATAACTTTAGGAAGAAGTCGGAAATGGATTTTTTCATTTTTGATCACTTCCGAAATTTTTTAAAGAATAAGTTTTAAAATGCCTAAAATTTGTTGAAAAAAAGCTCAAAAACTTCAAATTAATTATTTTTTGTAAAATACCGGCTGAACTCAGAGCGCCTGCGTCACAGGCGCTCCGAGTGCAGCCGGTAACGGAGATCGCCGAAGGCTCTCCAAGTACAGTTCGGTAGCAGAGCGCTGCAGACGCTCCCAAGTGCAGATCGATTCCGTAGAGAGCCATAGGCGCTACCATGTGCATCTCGATAGTGGAGAGCACCAAAGACGCGTCGATCTAGTAACATACTTCACTTTATTTTAAAAATATAGACGCATTGGCCTAGGAACTTTTATTTATGAAGAATAAAAAGATGTTATTGTGTTTCACGATTTTTAGTTTTTTAATAGAAAGTTGGGCACAAAATTCAACGGTCAGTTTTTATACTCGTTTTATTAGAGATTCAAGAAAATTTGCAGGTAGCACCAGGAGGTATGCGCCAATTAAAAGTCGCGCTTATGATGCCTGTCAACATGTCAGATGCCAGTGTAGAGACCACTATTGGGTTTTACAGATCCGCCGGCGCTGTTACACTCGCATTAGAACGAATTCAGTCAGAAAATCTTTTGCCGAACACGAATTTTACGTATGCTTTAGAATACGAGAACAATTTCACAAATTTTTCCTGAATTCGTATTTTGATGACAAAATTTGAAAAAAAACTACAAAATCAGGCACTATAACTTTTGCCACGAATCTAACTTTCGCCACTTTCATATCAATAAATATTTAATTTCAGACTAATTGAGTTGCCTGATTTGCAATAAATATGTATATTGACACGAACGTGACGAAAGCTACGTGGCGAAAGTTATGTGGGGAAAGTTAATGTGGCGAAAGTTGTCGTGGCGAAAGTTATAGTGCCCAAAATCTTTTTTTTTTAAAATCAAAATCACAACTTTATCGACAAGTCTATAAGTATAAACTGTAAAAATCTTTTCACAACCCTAGATTTTTCATATAATCTTCGATTTAGTTTCGTGTGGTATTTCGACCAATGTGATGGCTCATTAGGTAGTGGGTATACTGTACAAGCTGCTTATGTTGATAAAGCAGATGTTTTAATCGGTCCCGCTTGTCCAACACGTAAATTGGAAAAAAAGATCATTTCACTTCATTTTTTTTATTTAAGCTGTTATATATTCCGGAACTGTGGCAGCGTTTTATAACTTTCCCATTTTCATATGGGGTACCATCATGCCGTCCGACATTAATGATGGAAATCGATTTCCTACGCTCGCTTCTACTTCGATTACAACTTTAAGGTTAGCTTAAAGTATAGGATACAAAAAATTCGCTTTTTATAGTATTACACTTACGCTTATGGAATTCCTCATTCGTTTTCAATGGAACGAGTTTGCATTCATTTACGCCATTCGGCGCTCTGATTTAGTACCTAAATGCAAATATTTAGCGTCGGATATAGAAGTAGAGGGTGTTCAATAATTTACTCCTCTATTTAAAAACTTTGCCAAAAATAGAGTTTTAACCCATTTCAGCCGCTCGATAGCTCACCCGAACGCCCCATCAAACTATTTTTTTGGGAAAAATTTTTATTGAAAAAGCTTCTAATTTCGATTTTTTAGACCAAAAATACTGAAAATTACGATTTTTTGAAATTTTTCTTATTTTCAAAACTTTGCCTAAAATCGAGTATAGGACGGATTGCTTCGATTGACGCTAATCTTGAAATTGGTAAGCTGAGGAATTTTTTATAAAAGGAATTATTGAAAAAGCTTTTAAACTCGCGAAGTTATGATTTTTGACAATTATGCCTTTTTTCGATTTTTCCTTATTTCCAAAAAAGTGCTAAAATCAAAAAAGGCAAGATTTTCAAAAAATCATATCTCCGCGAGTTTAAAATCTTTTTCAATAATTCCTTTTGTAAAAAATACCTCAGGATCCCAACTTTCAGGATTGCTGTCGCTCGAAGAAATCCAAACTAAACTTGATTTTTGGCAAATTTCTGAGAAATAGGCAAATTTAAGAAAAATTGGAAAATCCACCAACTTCAAAAATCCATATCTTGTCGAAAATAAAATATTTTTTAATAATTGTTTTCATAAAATAAAGTTGGGATTCTGAGGTATTTATTATAAAAAGAATTATTGAAAAAGCTTTTAAACTCACGGAGATATGATTTTTTGAAAATTATGCTTTTTTTATTTTTGCACTTTTTTGGAAATAAAGCAAAAATTTTTAAAAAAGCAAAATTTTCAAAAAATCATATCTCAGTGAGTTTAAAAGCTTTTTCAATAATTCCTTTTGTAAAACATTTCTCAGCTTACCAACTTTCAAGATTGCCGTCAATCTAAGAAATCCGAACTAAACTCGATTTTTAGTAAATATTTAAAAATAAAAAAATTTCAAAAAATCGTAATTTTCAGTATTTTTAGGCTAAAAAATCGAAATTAGAAGGTTTTTCTAAAAAAATGGCTTAATGGGGGGGGGGCGTTTGCATGAGCCATCGGGCGGCTGAAATGGATGTAACTCGATTTTTGGTGAATTTTTGAAATATGGGAAGAGAGACCCACGATGTGGTGGTCCCCATCACCTCATTAAATTCGGCTAAGATTTTAATAAAAAAGGATCTTTTTTTCAGCTTAAGGTAGTCTTCTGACACTCAATTTTTATGGATCACCTCGTATGTTCGGCGGGGTCCATGAGGTGGTTCCCCTTCAATTTTGGGTCCATGAGTGAGTGGGTCAGGGGGAGGCTTTCTCCTCCCCCTTTCTAACCTATGATCCTGTTTGAAAGTTTTTTATAAGTAAAGTCAACAACGGAAAACATTTTTAAAAATGACATCTCTGCTTTAGAATGGCGTTAACAATGAGGACAATATGACGATGACTTATAAGCGAAATATTGCCAACGATTCATATGAGATTTTGAAAGAAAAGCTTATCGGTTTACAAAAACTTGCCAGAAGTGAGTCAAAATCATTATAGACTCAATTGTTAACAACAACACAAAATTATAGTCATTCTCGTTTGTTTCGAGAGTCTAAGCGATCGACGCACTTTTATGATGGCTATGAGCGAGCTGGGCATGATAACGGACGATTATTTAGTGGTTTTCATAGAGACTGATCGGACGGGATTTTTTCCAAGTATATCAAGACATTTTTTAAATTAAAATTTTGATCGTTATTTAGGTGGCGGGGGCATGTGGGTAGACAGAAATGTTCCTCCTGATGGGAAAGACGATATCGCTTTGAAGGCTTTTGAAAACGCTATAATAGTATAAAAGAGGCTTAAGTCATCATTATAACCATACATTTCAACCCCCTGACTGTCACCCCCATGACGCCGCAAAAGGGTCATCCAGAATGTAACGTAACTAAAAGGGAGGGGGAGGAGTCTGAGAAAGAATCACCAAAAATCATGGGGAAGGGGGCTCATATCGCATTTTAAAGTCTGTCACCCCTCCTTATTAATGTATGATCAGAACTTCTTAAGCCTCTATAACAAACCTTTTCATAATAAGCTTAAAAATGCAAAATTTTAGTTAGATCTCCAACCCTACAACCTTTCTTTTGATACGTTCAACCAAGAAGTCATTGCAAATATCGAGAAATGGCCTTTTTATTGCGTAGGTTGTATTGATAAATCGTTGAATGTGAGTTTTCAAAAGTTTTTATAAGACTAAAGATCTTATATAGGCATCTTCGAGAGCCCCAAATCTAGCAGACACTTTTTACCTATATGCATCTGCCTTGAATAAAACCATAACACAATATGGTGAAAGTGCTAAGAATGACGGAAATACGATTTCTAATATGGCTAGAGGAGAATACAATGGTAAAAAATTTAAGAAAATAATAATTTTGTGAGTTGAAGTAGGAGTCGTTGAGTCAAAAGAAATCATCATCATTAATTCATTAATTTCAAGTGTGATCTACTGAGTGAGAAGAAATGTGGGCACTAGGTTATTCCTTACCCTTACAGTTGATCCTTACCGGTCTTTCCTTACTTGGGCATTCCTTACCGGTCAACCCTTACAGGTCATCTCTTATCGGCTACCTCTTACAAGTTTCGTGCATATAAATATGCGAATTACAGATTTATGCACATAATCCTGCCAATCTCAGATTTATGTGAATAAATCTATAAGAATATAACTCAGCCGTTTGGGCCTAGCGATAGCTCATTGAATTTCTGAGATCACGGCAAATAACTTTGTAGAACATCACTTTTTATAAAAAAATTCCTTTCACTCTTTGTTAGTCGATTTTCTATATTCGCGCTGCAGCTAAGCATTCCGTGTCAGTCCATTTTTATTCAAACCCATTGAATCTGAGATTTTCCTTTCTAACAGAATTAATAAATCAGACAATCGAATTTTTCTAGGCTACACAGGTAAAATGGTGATAAATGAAAACGGAACACGCCAGCCAATCTTCTATGTTTATAGACTAGATGCAAATCATGCCCAACAAATGTACATTATTATTACGACTGAAGGAAATTCCACCGTAAATTTCGATTTTTCGTCATTTCCTCATGTAAAAACTTCAGATTTGGCAATATCAATACAATCAAGTGGACGAAGCCGCAACCTTATGGGCCAACAACGGTGGGAAACGGTATGAATAATTAATGCTATATAAATTTTATGCTTGTTTATATGATATTTTTTGACTTGTAGTCCGCTGGCAAGGCCAGTTTGTGACTTTGATGGAAGCGCTTGTCCTGCGTCTTTTTGGCAAGTCAATTGGGTGTATTTTGTCGTTGGATTCGTGGTTATTTTTATTTTGGTTCTTGGTATGCTGTTAACACTGGCTTATGCTCTAAGGTGAAAATATAATTTTGATTAGAAAGTTATTTCTAAATTTTATAGAACTAGAAAACGAGAACAAGAAAGACAAGACCGTTTATGGCAAATACCTTTTGTGATGTTAACTAAACCGAAGGAGAAAGTAATTTTTGAAGAGCTTAATTTTAAAAAATTCATTTTTTGTTATATTTTAGAATTTTGATAAATCGGTTAGATCACTTCAAAGTGGAATTAGTTCAACTTCAACAAGACTTACTATGGATAGCCTAAAAGACACCGACCGTTTAGTCTATTTCTATTTGAGTGGTGAATTGGTTGTAGCCAAGAAACATAGTGTCCGACCGACGTTAAATAAACTTGATTATGCTGAGTTTCGATCTGTAGGATTTTCATTTTTTTTATTATCAAAAAAATCACAAATAAGTATTTTAGAAAAAAATTATTACGAAAAAACTTTTTAGATACTTCTATTTTTTCCAATTTTTCGAAAATCTTGAATTTCGTATAAAAAAGGTTAAAAAACAGTCTGACAAGTCGAAAAAATGGACTTTTTCAGTGAAAAATGGACATTTTTAGTGAATTTTCAGTAAAAATGCCTATTTATTGAAAAAATAGACAAATAACTTTTTTAGATGCGTCAAGTGGATCATGAAAATTTGAATAAATTTCTGGGACTTTCTTATGATGGACCGATGTTCTTATCCGTATGGAAATTTTGTTCTCGAGGAAGTTTACGAGTAAACTATCGCGGAAATAACATTTTTTCATATCTCCAAATTTTAGGACATTATTGATAAAGGAAATTTAACCATCGATGCGTTTTTCATGACTACCATAATTCGAGACATTTGCGAGGTAGACTATTAATGATATTAAAAAAAATTATAGTTATCATTTAGGGATTATTTTACATCCATAACTCCCCAGTCCTCCAACAACATGGCTATCTAACTTCTGAATCTTGTCTTGTAGATGACCGTTGGCAAGTTAAACTCAACTATTTTGGTCTTACTACTGTGAAAATGAGTGAAGCTAGATCTTTTAAATGTAAAAAAATCAACAAAATTGGAAAAAAGGAAATTTTTTAGCCCTTTTATGGTGTGCTCCGGAGATTATCCGGCAAAATAACCCTCTTGGAACCAAGAAAGGAGATATCTACAGCTTTGCTATCGTTTGCTCTGAAATTATTACAAGAAAACCATGTTGGAATATCAGTGATGGGTTCATGCAAGCGGAGCAAGGTAAGAAATAAAAAGACTGATAGTTTATCTTTCTTATATTTCTTCCAGCAGAATCATGAAAATTAACATTTAAGAGATGAACTCTCATACCCCAATTTTACGTGTATTTTTTGAATTTTCCTACCTGTATAAAACACCACAGATAATTTTTTTCGGTCAAATTTTAACGCTAGTCGACGTATTTCAACACGGAGAACAGTTCTAGCATGACTTCGAAAAAATCCGAGAAAAAATTTTCGATTTCCCCTAGTTCATGTATAAAAATGGGTCAAAAATCGAAATTTCCCAGATTTTTTTGAAACCACGCTAGCTAGAACTGTTCCCCGTGTTGATATACACCAACCAGCTTTAAAATTTGACAAAAAATTATCTATGTTGTTTAGACAAGATAGAAAATTCAAAAAATACACGTAAAATTGGAGTATGAGAGCTTCGGACAAGAATTTGAATTTTTGGCTGTTCGATTTTTACTTTGTAATGACGTTCAAAAATCTTCTCATGCATTAAGCTCACTAAATAAATTCAACTTGAAACGCGCTCGGAACGTTTAGGAGCGATCTTTAAAAGCTCAAGAAAGTGTATCTTAAATTTTAGAAATTATCTATCGCGTCAAAAAAGGAGGTTCCAGTCCTCTGCGCCCTACGTTAGAAATAGACCCATCGTTGGATTTGAATGGAAACTTGGTAAAAGAAGTGATTTTCAAATTTTAGAAAATCTCCATCTTAAAATTTAGATTCATCTAATCCGAGATTGTTGGGCAGAAAATGAAGAAGAGAGACCGAAAATCGAAACTGTTCGGAATCTACTCAAAGCTATGCAGGGTGGAAAGTATGATATTAGTTTTCTTATAGGCTCTTATGAGAATTTTTTAGAGCTAGAAACCTAATGGACCATGTTTTCAACATGTTAGAACAATATGCTAATAATCTCGAACAAGAAGTTGAAGAACGGACAAAAGAATTGACGGAAGAAAAGAAAAAATCTGACATTCTCCTTTATCGAATGCTGCCTAGGTACCCTTTAATATCTTTGGGTTAGGTTTTTGACTTTTTTAGAACGATTGCGGATAAACTTAAAATGGGACAATCTGTTGAACCAGAAAGTTTTGAACAAGTTACGGTATTCTTCTCGGACGTGGTTTCTTTTACAACTTTGGCTAGCCGATGCTCTCCATTACAGGTTTGGAGAGTTTTATCTAGTCATATAGTAGCGACAAAAAGTATTGCCCCAAAGGTCTAATTTCGGGAAAACTAATTTTTTACTATCATCAAAAGAGACCGGACAAAAACTAGTTATATATTTTTATATGCGTATTCTATCGGAAACAACCGCGTCAGATTTTGAAATTTTCACATTTTTTCAACCTTTTGTCATATACCCCTTTTTTCGAGAGCCAAAAGTATCGCCCAATATTTATTTTCGACTTTGTCGCCATTGTTTTCTTTGAAAGCCTTCCTTCTAAGAAGCCGAAAAAGGGGGTATATGACAATAAGGTTGAAAAAGTGGAATTTTGAAATCTGAAGCTTTTTTTCTTTTTTCCAATAGCATACGCATATATAAAAAAATAAAAACCAGTTTTTGCCTAGTCTCTTTTGATAATAGTAAAAAATTGTTTTCCCGCAAATTAGACCTTTATGAGCAATACTTTTGATCGCTACTGTATGATGCAAATTTTAGGTGGTTAACTTACTAAATGATCTCTATACCGCTTTTGACACTATAATTGATGAGCATGGTGTTTATAAGGTAAAATAAACAATTCATATCTTTTTCATTAAAGAAATTTATATAAGGAGTACCTATTGTGCAAATTACCAAAATTATTAAGAGACACTTTCTCAGAGTTCGAACATTGCCTTAAACGGTCTAAGTTGAATTTATTAAGTGAGATTAACACATGGGAAAGTTTTTAAAAGTCATTTCGTGTCAAAATTCGCAAACCAAAAAATTTACAACCATATCCGAAGCTCAATACCATCGATTTTACGATGTATTTTTTGAATTTTCTAACCTTTCTAAAACACCTTCACGCTGTTGTTATGTAATGAGTCTACCGATTGTAAATATTCGATGTATAATAAAATTTAGTAATCAATCAAGCCCAGCACTACACTAATCTGCATACACCCTGTTGTAATTTTTACATTTTTAGGTCGAAACCATCGGCGACGGATATCTTTGTGTCTCTGGTCTCCCAATTAGAAATGGTGTTAATCATGCAAAAGATATTGCCGAAATGGCTTTTGGCTTTTTAAGTTGCTGTAAAACTTTTCGAATTCCTCATCTTCCAGCTGACCGAATTAACATTCGGATCGGAATTCATACAGGTATTATAAACACTTCGAAATTAATCGAAAATGATTTAGGATCCGTTGTTGCCGGTGTTGTTGGCTTAACTATGCCTCGTTATTGTCTTTTTGGTGACACCGTGAACACCGCTAGTCGCATGGAAAGTAATGGAAAACGTAAGTACCCAAAGCCCCTATAAACCTATAAAATTTTCAGCCGGAAAAATTCATATTTCGGCGGAAACCAATCGATATTTAACTGAAATCATTGGTGGCTATTATACCGAAAGTCGTGGTGAAGTCATAATCAAAGTAAAAACTTTCAACCTTTTAATTTATGCTTTTACTAATTCTAGGGCAAAGGTGTTTTGGAAACTTTTTGGTTGTTGACAGATGAAGAACGTAAAACTATGGAGATTTAACTAATAATTGTATCGATTTTTTCAGAGCCTCAACCTATGTACAAACGTTATATACAAAATTAATGATAGATTATACAAAAAAAATTTTTTTTCAATACAAAATTGTCGTTGTGCTATTTTATATTGGTGTTTTATGTACTGAAAATAAATTAATTGGCATAGCCAACTTTGACACAACGCTTTTTATTTGAGAAATGTTCATTTTATAAAAATTTAAAAAATGATGCGAAAATTGATTTTCGCGCAAAAATTCAAAAAAGTTTGTGTATTACAACGAAGAGTTTGTAACAAATTGAAAATTTCAAATGCAATTATCTCGAAAACTACAACGATTCAGAACATGCCATAAAAACAAAAAATGCTCCATTTTTCATGATCTTTCCGAGTATATCATTTTTTCATATGATTGTAAATTACTGGACTGGTCCTTTAAAGACTTGAAAATAACAATAAATATGCAAATTAAACAATTAAGTACCAATTAACAACCTCAATATCTTTGTTCCTTCTTTAACCAAAAAATCTTATGCATGCTACAATTATATCGATAAAGAAGTACCGGCATTAAAAGGAATTCCACTCGATGCGAATGCCACCTATATTATCTGTGAAGCCAAACTTTACATTGTTACAGGGGCACTAGCATTACTTTTGATTTGGGGTTGTGCTTTTTATTCAAATTTCAAAGTCATCTGATTTCAGGTTTTCGCTGTAATAAATTTTCAAATCATCAGAAATCTTTCAAAATGGAGGGAGTTGAAAGAATAGTCGATATCTCGACAACTACGCATCGCGCGAAAAAATCGATAAGTATATTTTGTAGGCGAAAATAAATAATTTTATTTCTCTTCTAAATTAATATACAGGGTGTTTCAGCACAAACACCTATCAAAGAAAGTTGGAAGCTGCTACATAATAGAAAATTTTTTTCTAGAAATGGCCCTTCTAGATTAAAAACATGCGGGAATCCGAATTTGACATTTTCAAAGAGAAAAAATTCTCTGATCCAGGGAAGGCCTGTGTATTGAAGCGAAAAGTCACAACAATCTCATTTTTGCGACTTTTCGCTTCAATACACAGGTCTTCTCTGAATCAGGGAAGCATTTTTTCACTTTGAAAATGTCAAATTCGGATTCCCGCATGTTTTTAATCTAGAGGGATCATTTCTAGAAAAAATTTTTGAAACTTTTTTCACGTGGGTGGCTTTCACTTCTATTGTGTAGTAGTTCTCAACTTTCTTTGATAGGTGTTTGTGCTGAAACACCCTGTATGTTAATTTAAAAGAGAAATAAAATCGAATTATCTTGTAGTTGGACGCACGTAAAAGTCTAAATTGAAAGTTGTAACCACTTATTAATGTTTAACACTCCGAGTGTAGCAACAATGCTAAACTACTCTCTTGAAGCTTTCTACTCGCCTGCCTTATTTCAGTTTTACTCCACGACTGTCTTAATCATGTTTGTGATAAACACATTATCACTTACATTTATTTCATATGTCATTATATTTCACGGCATGATTCTAGAAGTGTATCGTTGGCTATTGCTTATAAGTATCATTTTGAGTTATGTTGTCGATTTTGAATTGGCTTCAGGACATATTGTACTCTTCTTACCTGCAACAATTTTTTATTTTGATGGCATTATAGGGAGATTTTTTGGCTCAAAATTAATGCTTAGCATCATGATAACAATGGTTGCTCTAAAAATTACAACAATTAGCTATATTATAATGTATAGATATGCGATGTCAACTACTGGAAGACTGCAAGAATTTTTTGAAAAACCAAAGAATTTTTGGGGTGTATTCTTAATGCTTATGTTCTATGGATGTAGCCCAATGGTTGTTTTAATTTTAGATAGTGAAGTATGGCAAGAAATTTTTTCGTGTGGTCGGAGGGTGACTAGATGAGGGATCGATTCATACTTGCCTAAAGTATCAAAAAGTGATCAAGATCCCTTTTTATCTTTAAAAAATTCTTTCTCTTGATTTGTCGTTAAAGGACCAGTCCAGCCGGGAAAACACGATGGAAATTACCGTAAAACTTCTAATATTGCCCCATGTAAACGTAAAAATTCTCTTAAAAATCGAGTTTAAATCCTTTTTGGATAGCTAAGCGTATGAGGAACATTATGTAAAAGAAATTATTGACAATGACTTCGATTTCACGGAGATATGATTTTTTGAAAAAATGTCATTTTTTCAACTTTTTCAAGTTCAAAGGGCCATAACACAGCGAAAATAAAATATTTTTCAATAATTTCTTTTATAGAACGTTCCTTTCTACAGAAGCTATCCAAAAAGTGGTCGCTCGAAGAAATCCGATTTAAACTCAATTTTTAAAAGAGCAATCATTAACACTTTCTAATAGAGCCCCATGGGGTTCTATTAGAAGTTTTACGGTATATATTCGGAAAGTTCATGAAAAATAGAGCATTTTTGGTATTTACGACAACCTCTGAATCATTGTAGTCTTAGAGATAACCGCGTTTGAAATTTGAATTTGGATTCATGTTTTCGTTGTAATACAAAAACTTTTTAAAATTTTTTGCACTAAAATCATCTGATTTCAATGCAAATATCTTTACTAACAAGGAAAGAAACAGTACTTGATGGTCACAGATTTTTTCCGGACCACGTTAAAAATATAGTAGAAAATATATTAAGACGATTAAAATAGGACAGAAGTCACTTATTGAAGCGAAAAAATGACTTTCAAAAATTTATAAATTTTCGAAAAATTAAATTCGTACAGGGTTTTCGTTTCAATATACGAAAATTTAAACTTATTTTGCATTTTTGATTGGAGAAAATATTTTTTACGCAAACTTCAATTAGCAAAGTTGTTCAGTATAAAATTCTCTATCAATTAATGCTATTTTTTCACGATTTTAAAGCAAAAAATTCAAAAAAGTTTGTGTATTACAACGAAAAACATGTACACAAATTGAAAATTTTAAACGCAATTATCTCGAAAACTACAACGATTCAGAACATGCCGTAAAAACAAAACATGCTCCATTTTTCATGAGCTTTCCGAATATATACAAAATTTGGCAACTTTTTCCCCTGGACTGGTCCTTTAACCAAAATTTTTAAGGATGCCTACACTTATATCGATACAGAAGTACCGGCATTAAAAGGAATTCTTCTCGGTTCGAATGTCACCTACATTCCACGTGGGATCAAGCTTTATATCGTTACAGGGACATTAGTATTATTTTTGTTTTGTGGTAATTGTATTCCTTGGTTTTATTTATACCAGATGGATCAAGGGATAAGAAAAATGAAGGTTTCTGAAAGCTCGAAACGACTACAACGCATGATGTTTATTTCTGCTATAATTGAAAATATCGCATCTCAATTACTTATTTGTTGGCCAATGTTTATTGTTGGTTTTGTGATCATGTTTCCAATACCATATGGAAGCAATTGTTGCTACATACTTTTTATTACAATGAGTTTCCAAACTACGATTAGTGCAATATCTCAATGCTATTTCATTCGACCTTTCAGGAAAGCTGCAAAAAAATTGCTTTTTCTAAAAAATCTTTCTAAAGCCAGAACAGTGGTTGTTGTACAAAGCATAAGAAGTTTGAAAAATTAAAAGAATCTTTGTCCGCCTGTATCATCTATACCTGGTTTATAACACGATCAAATACTCACCTATAACCCATTTCAATTCACAATTCCAAAACTAATTCCCCGACCCCGGTAAGATGGCAGGCAACATTAAGTTTTACAGGTCGAGGGTTCGAATCCCCTTAAATAAGTTGGGCCCACAGGTTCGATCCCCGGAGGTGTAAAACTTTTGAAGTTCAAAAAATTCTTTTACAAACAATGGAGCAAAAATTTTTTGCTCCATTGTTTGTAAAAAATTTTTTGCCTTAGTGGGATCGAACCTGACGGTCTCAACATTACTTAACTTGCCAGATCGGAAGGAATCGCTCTTTACCGGGGTCGGGGAATTAGTTTTGGAATTGTGGGTTGAAATGAATTATAATTTCCACCCACTGAAATTTTTTTAATATTAATTTTGTAAAAATAAAAAATCGTTTTTGAAAAGAATTTAACTCAGCGGAGATAATACTGTTGCGGTTGGCTCTACTACAAGGTTGAAATTAATTACAAGTCATTCAGTGACTACCATGGTCAGACGTGGGCAAGGGTGTGCGCCGCACATCCCCTCTCTTCTTAAAAAACCGGAATTGCCGAAAAAAACATAAGGTAGTACCCTTATGATCCCGGACCACTTCTTATTTTGCCCGACCGACTTCTTAAGAAGTGTTTATTAAAGGGGGTAAAATTGCGGTACGTTGAAGGCGAAAAAAATTTTTTTTGAATTTTTGCAAAAAATGACCCTACTACCCCTAATTTTATGCGAAAAATCGATTGCGCGCATTCCCGAAGCTTGAAAATGCTTCCCTGACCCTGAATCAGGGAAATAAGGGTGTGTATTGAAG
>OZJO01009880.1:0-12644 GCA_900406225.1 Acrobeloides nanus
GTTCAGGAATGCGCGCAATCGATTCCCCGCCTAGAAAAACCTAAGAATCGACGGTTTTCTCATAAAAATCCGAAAATGTTTGATTTTCGCTTCAATACACCGATTCCTTCCCTGAATCAGGGTCAAGGAAGCATTTTCAAGGTTCGGGAATGCGCGCAATCGATTCTCCGCATAAAATTACCCCTAAAGGGTCACTTGTTAAAAAAATTCGAAAATATTTTCTACCCCGGCCCTATTTTGGACTTTCCCCTTAAAAAATAGTGCTATTTGTGGATGGGGTTGCATGGAAAGATGGTCAGCGAGAACAATGAGAACATATGTTTGGCCAAAAGCAACCGCATATCTGAGTAGTTGGTGCACTCCCCTTGGGAACAAAAAAAGAATCTCCGTCCAAACCTTTCTCTTCGATTTTTAGAATTAAAAACAAAACAAAAAATCGTAAAAATCGAGATTTTTCAGGTCCCAAAATTGTTTTTAATTTTTATAAGTATAGAGACGCAAACCGAACAAACTGTAAAATATGTTTGAGAGGTCTTGATCCGAAGATATTCTATAGCTTGACACTTTTGGCCTAGGCCTCGTATAGCCAGAGATCAACTAGTATGAATAAAGAGTCCTTAACTTTAGGGGGTTGAGGAATGTGTCTTCTTCATGCCATATCTCCACAGGGACCCCCACTCTTACTGGTAACAGGGGGTATATTCGTGTTCTACACTCCATGCCCAACAACTATAACTAAGTTTGCAAAGGACGTCCGGCGGGCCTGATATTAGCACAGTATCTACACAATAATTACACACAGATTAGTAGCAAACCTAGAAGTCGCAGAATTTTTGGACTTACTAATTTTTGGATAACTTATGACGTGATTTTCATTAAAAATGGGATAAACAAAAACATTGTTTCGTTATATCTTAAAAATTTTTAGCTCTTTGGTGCACCGCTTGCTGTACTTGCTTATTGCTCGCCTTTAACCGCTGCGTCGAGCTCTCTTTTCCATATTGGGGTAAAAAATTGTTTGACGGAAGAAGGACTTGGTTATGGCTTATCATCCCTACTATTTATGGCCTATATTACTTTTTCTTCCAAAATGGAGGCTACTTCAGCTCCATTGCCTACGCGTGGTTTTTCGACCCCTATTTTGGCACTGACATAGGAGACAAAAGTGTTGTAAGTGCATTTTTTTAAAGCCATTTTTAGTTTTTTTAGTATCCTAGCATGTTCCTAGCCGCTAATAATATCCTCTTTGTTGCATGTCTGTGTGGTTTTTACCTGGCTCTTTGTGTGGGTCTTGTGATTAAAATAGGATTTAAAATGGGGAAAAAAGTTTCGAGTATGCAACGTCAGGTGAGAGGCAAAGTTTCTGGCAAAATTGTTATTTTTTAGACGATTTTGCAATCGATATTGATATGTTCACTGTTTCTCACAGCTGCATCGATTTATGTCTACATGCAGTTTTTTCCAGTGCCCGAATTTTTGGTACTGACAGCGCAAGTAACATGGCAAGCTAGTCACGGTAGGATTTGCGCTAAGAAGTGCATGGTTGCATTTTGGAAATAGTTTTGATAGATAAATCTTTTTGGTGTTTTTTCGAAATTGAACAACATCAAAAATGAATTTATTTATAAAAAAACTAGGGTCAAAATACAGCCATGCGCTTTCTAGAGACATCAGAATTTTTTTACAAATAAAAATTTTTAGGCGGAGCAGTGTTTATCTACTTGACTTTCAACAGAGCTATGAGAAGAGGTTTCATAAGGTTGATTTTACCCAAGAGTTGGGCTAAATCTTTGCTAGGGCAAGAAAAGACTATTGCGGTGACAAATTTGAAAAATACAAAAATAACAGCAACTGCGTTTGTGTATTAATCAACCAAGAGAGTTAACCAATTTCATAAGAATTTTATATTTTTTAAAGAAAAATTATATATTTTGCACATTTTCTCCTTAGCACACAAATATTTTTTCATAGCACAAAATGTTGTTCATAGCACAATCTTTAGATACTATATTCAAATTTAAAGGTGATTCCTAACTTGGTCGACCAATCTTTTTATAAATTCCAATTTTGTTTAGGTATAAGCTTACAAGGGATGATCCCAACTTGCCAATCTCCAAATTTTTTCAAACCAAGTTCAAAAAATAGCAAACAAATAGTAGAAACTATGGTGAAAAAATTAGCTGCCGCTTGCTTGTTTTGACCGAGATACGAGGCATGAAAAATTTTTTAAAAATTAAAAAAATGCAAAAACTTATGCCTCCTTCCGGGGATTGAACCTAGCCCATAAAAAGCTTATGATAACCACTACACTATACTGTCTTATATATGTAGTGCTTTCGAATTTAACCTATAAACTATGAATTTTTTCGATCAAATAACAAATCTATGATTGAGAAATATAATTTTTGTAATTTATTTTTAAATTTTATCAACATCATTTTTAATTTTTTATATATATTTTAATTAGAATTGATATTGCTCATAAATACCATTTAAATTCACGGTTGTGTGCTATAAGCATTTGGCTATTTTCTTATTCCCGCTGGGTGCACTGAATGGGGCCAACCTCTGGATAATTATATTTCCCAATCATAGATTTGTTATTTGATCGAAAAAATTCATAGTTTATAGGTTAAATTCGAAAGCACTACATATATAAGACAGTATAGTGTAGTGGTTATCATAAGCTTTTTATGGGCTAGGTTCAATCCCCGGAAGGAGGCATAAGTTTTTGCATTTTTTTAATTTTTAAAAAATTTTTCATGCCTCGTATCTCGGTCAAAACAAGCAAGCGGCAGCTAATTTTTTCACCATAGTTTCTACTATTTGTTTGCTATTTTTTGAACTTGGTTTGAAAAAATTTGGAGATTGGCAAGTTGGGATCATCCCTTGCTAGTTTAGCTTAGACTTTTCCATCAACCCACTGGGCTTTTTAGGCTTAGCTTAATCTTACAATTTTTTTAAGCTTACGCTTAGACTTCCACTGCGTGACTATGATTCTCTTCAAAAATTAGGATTTTTACAGATCGGTTTTAAAAAATGGTCAAAAAAATTTTTGGAACAACCTATTAAAGGGGGTGCAAATTAGGGCCCTTTCTCAACAAAAAATTGTTTTCTGAAAAATGACCTTCTAGGGGTAAAAATAGGGTGAAAAATCGATTGCGCACATCCCCGTCGCATGAAAATGCTTCCTTGACCCTGATTCAGGGACTTAGGTGGGTATATTGAAGCGAAAATAAAATATTTTCGGATTTTTATGAGAAAACCGTCGATTCTTAGGTTTTTCTAGGCGGAGAGTCGATTGCGCGCATTCCCGAATTGTGAAAACGCTTCTTCACCCTGATTCAGGGAATGAATACGTATTTACGTAAATAAATTGATTTTCGCTTCAATACACCGATTTTTTCCTATAATAGACTATGAATAATGAATATACAGGGTGTTCAGTAATTTACTTCCGACTGAAAATTCGCCAAAAATCAAGTTTAATTCCATTTCCGTCGCCCGATGGCTCATTCGATTGCCCCCATTAGGCGATTTTTTTAGAAAAAAAATTTTATCGAAAAAGACTTCGATTTATATTTTTTAGCTCAAAAATACGAAAAAATTGCGTTTTTCGAGTTTCTACGCCCAGTATTTTTCCTATAGATTGTGTCTGATTTTTTGTAATGGGGGGTTTTTGGCCACGGAGAACACGAAGCAATTGTTTAATTTTGACCTCTGTAAGGCTTACTTCTGGTTGAAATTCATTTTTTCGCTTAAAGGGACGGATACACTTTTAACAACTTTTTCTTAAAATTTGCCAAAAATTGATTTTAAATCGGATTTTTTCGAGCGACCACATTTTGGATAGATGTGAATCTGCGGAATTTTTTATGATAAAAATTATTGAATAAACTTATATTTCTTTTTTTCTAAAAAAACCACCTGACGGGGGCAATCAAATGAGCCATCGGGTGACGTAAATGGAATTAAACTCGATTTTTGGCGAATTTTCAAAAGTCGGAATTAAATTATTGAACACCCTGTATAGTACTTTTCTGACAGTTGTAAAATCATCATTACTTATTATACTTATAAAGAAAGGTTTGTGATATTTTGTACACAACGAGCTTATATTATTTCCTTATTATTATTTTAACTAAAAAATTTTTTAAACACATTTTTTAATCATTAACTATAATCCGTTTCATCGAATTTGGCTAGGAAATGTTTTGTATTGGCTTTACATAATTTTGTAATCATTAACTATAATCCATTTCATCGAATTTGGATAGAAAATTTTTTATTGGTTTTACATAGTTTTGAAATATTTCTGACAAGACAAAAACTCAAAAAAATACCCTAGAATGAAAAAATTTCATCCGAAACGGACTTTCCCATGAAAATATCGATTTTTGAAGTTTTCTTGCAAACATTTATATGTAATTTATATTGCTTGAAAATAGTGAATTTGGATTTCACCAAATTTTGAAAACACCACCACAATTTTTGCCATGCCTGAAAACGGTAGTGTACGAAAAATTAGCCTCTAAAATGTTTATTTGAAGAAGATAATCAAACATCAATTTTAGATTTAATTCACAACTTTCAGCCCCATCTAATATTTTATACTAGTAAAAATATCATTTAAAGCAACATAAATTTGGCTTAACTTCCATAATAAATAAAAATGAATAGTCTGAGTTAGTTCCCTTTGGGGGGGGGGGCACTACCAGCGTGTTTTTTCTTTCTTTTTTTATGTTTTTGAGGATTCCTCCGGAAGTACACAGCTAATTCTGATAGTTTTGGCGTCGTTAGAAAGCTGAATTTCACAGCAATCGGATGATATCAAAATCATGCCATAACTCTTTATGGTTGCGGAGATATTGCATAATTATTAAAAAATGTGTTGGAAAAACTGATATTTTTTTACTAATTATGCAATAACTCCTCAACCAGAAAGAGTTATCGCATGATTTTGGTGTCATTCGATTGCTATGAAATCCAACGACACCAAAACTATCAGGATTGGCTGTGTACTTCTGGAGAAATCCTCAAAAACATTTTAAAAAATACGTTGGTCGTACCCCCAAAGGGAACTACCTCCGAATAGTCGATAAAGTTTTTATAAGATCTTGCCGATAGCATATAAATAAAATAGTTTATTATAAATTTTATCTTTTAAAAACAACATAAAATAAAAATGATCCTAATGATAAATTTTTTATCTTACATCATAAAATATGTTTTTTACGAATTGTTAAAGGGGGATGATTTTTATAGTAGGATCTCCGAAAACAGTTATCCCTTTTTTTTTATTAAAAAATCACTTTTAGGGGTACTTTTGCATGGGAAATCGATTGCGTGCATTCCCGAGTCGTGAAGATGCATGCTAGACCCTGATTCAGGGAAGGGATTGGGGTATTGAAGCGAAAAGTAAAAAAAATTCGGTTTTTTACCGAGAAAACGTCGTTTCTAGGTTAATTTTAAGCGGGGAATCGATTGCGCGTATTCCCGAACCCTGAAAATGCATGCCTAATCCTGATTTATCATACAAAATTACTCTTGAAAATACTGTTTTCTGAATAAAACCAGAATTTCTTTAATTTTCACTTCAATATCCTGACCCTTCCCTGAATCATGCATAGGGTTTGGGAATCCGCGCAATCGATTCCCCGCCTAAAATCACTCTAGGATGACATTCTCGTGGTAAAAAACCGAATTTTTAATTTTCGCTTCAATACCCTAATCCCTTCACTGAACCAGGGTTTGACATGCATTTTCACGACCCGGGAATGCGCGCAATCGATTCCTCATGCAAAATTACTCTTAAAAGTGATGTTTTTATTAAAGGAGGGGTAAAAAGAAGGGACTATTCTCTGAAAAAAATATTTTTTGCCAAAACAGCCTATATAGGCGTAAAATCATGCGAAAAATCGATTGCGCGCATTCCCAAAACGTGAAAATGCTCCCTTGACCCTGATTCAGGAAAAAGATGTGTGTATTGAAGCGAAAATCGAAAAATTTTGAAATTTCTCCCTCATAATCATATTTTTGGGGATAATTTCATACGAGGAATCGATTGCACGCATTCCCGAAACATGAAAACGCTTCCCTGATCCTGATTCAGGGACATTAGTACATGTTGGATTTTCGCTTTAATACACACTTTTATTCCCCTGAATCAGGATCAGGGAAGCGTTTTCAAGCTTCGGGAATGCACGCAATCGATTCCCCGCATGAAATTACCCCCAGAAATATGATTTTGAGGGAGAAATTTCAAAATTTTTCGATTTTCGCTTCGATACACATATCTATTTCCCTGAATCAGGATCAAGGAAGCATTTTCACGCTTCGGGTATGCGCGCAATCGATTTTTCGCATGATTTTACCCCTATATAGGCTGTTTTTGCAAAAAAAATTTTTTTCAGAGATCCTACTATAAAATTCCCCCCCCCCTCTTTAAATATATAAATTTTTTATTTTTAGCAACTTTTTCTCCTAAAATTCACAAATTTGGTAGCGAGCTGCACAACCGGTACTACTTTTGTTAATTGCCCTACCGGTAGTATCGGTACTACCGTTTACTAATTGCCAAGAAATCGGCAAAATTTAAAGTTCTGCATCAAAATAAAGAATATGTTCAATGTATCTTTTTATTGGAGAATATTTTGGCTTACTTTTTATGAAAATTTCAATTTTCAGCCTTTATAAAGCTTGAGTCTTACAAAACTTTATAAAGACCTATTTTGATAATTGGATTTCTTGCGCTCCCCACGGCCACATCTTTCAAGTGAGGGCACTTTTATGATTAAATTGAAATCAAAGATTCTTGTGTTGACGTTATTTTTGGGGTGCTGAGCTAACCCTGAAAACTTGTCTTTTTGAGACCATATGATGGATGATGAGCTTATAATCGAGTTCTTCCCCATTCCTTATACGGTCATCAGTTAACTCGAAAATTTATATGGGGTCGAGCTACAAGAATATGCAAAAATTTCAGTAAAACTCCACCATGGATTGTGACGTGTCCCTTGTTGGTGCTTAAGTGCCTCCACGAAAAGATGATATTCGGCTAGTTCGAAACGGAATATTATTATTTAAGTAGATATTTTATTTATTTGAGTAGATAAAATATTTATCTGAGTATATTTAGGCTTAGCCATATTCTTAGCCTTAGGCTTAGCCTTGTCTTAGGCTTAGCCTTAGGTTTAGCCTTGGGCTTAGGCTTAGCCTTGGACTTAGGCTTAACCTTGGGCCTAGGCTTAGCCTAGACTTTTCCTTTGTCTACTCAATTAAATATATATTGTCTATTCAAATAAAATTTATTGAATAATAAAAACTAACAATCAAACAAATATACACAACAGAGCACAATTTTTAATCTTGTTTGAAGAGGTCTTCTATGCAAATTAGTCTTTATGAGATTAAAACAAAAATTTATCATCACCCTTTGGGGGAAAATCATGTGGTATAATTGTTAACTCGACATTTGGCGGGGTCGATAACAAAATTCCTCACAGAGAATTTCCAGACAGCATATGTAGTCCCAGAAACTTGTTCATATAATCCTCACAAGACTAAGTTGACCTCTGATTCTGTCTAATTCAAAAGCAATATAAAAAGGTCTTAAAATGTCAGATTATTACTATTGTTCCCAAATTTCGAATATGAAACTTCTAGTGCCAATATTGTTTTCTCTTTTTCAATCTTCCTCCGCACAGGTATTTTTGGCTGAAAGTTGATTTAGACATGGTTTTTAGTGCCTCCAATGCGTAAGTGGCTTGTTGGGTCTCAATGACTGCACACAGCCTTCTAACCAACAACAGGTTAATTGTTGGGTAAACAAAGGCTGTATGGTTGGGTACAATTTACTTGGAACCCCCGTAAAAATGGGCTGTAATGACGATAATCTATATCCGATTAATCGGTTTGGTTGGTCACAATGTCTTAACCTAGGCTTAGGCGGGTTATTTTCATCAGTCTGTACTTGCGGCGGTGGTAACTGCAACAAGGCAAATTTGTCTCAAATCGTTCAAAGTTTGCCAACAATACAGGTTGTTGTGAATATTCCCGTTAAATGCTTGAATTTAGTGCATCTCGTGTAACAGCGCTTCACAATGCAGTCAATCAAATTTGCCTACTGTCACATGTCCCATCAAAGACGGATGTGGGGCAATTTACAGCGCAAGCTTAACCGCTATAAACAACCGAACTACTATATTTCAAGGATGCGGAGGAGGACTCCCTAAAAACGCTGTTTTACTTTCTTACTTATATCCGCCTTGTTTTAATAGTTTAAACCCGGATGGTACATATGTAACGCAGTGCACATGTAATGATGCAGATAACTGCAACGTAAACTCGAGATTTTTCGGATCTTGTGATCTTGGCTGGACCTATTATAACGTTACGAGTAAATGCTATCAAGTAACGCCTCTAATTGTAAATAGCTATAACGAAGCGAATAATTTTTGTATAAAATATGGAGCAACTTTAGTTTCTATTCAAGATCTCGACGAGAATAATTTCATTGCAAGTAATCTTCATTTTCTTCTGATCACAGTTGCAAAGACCCCGGTCCAAAGTTTTTGTTTTTATGACCCACCCCCCCCCCACCGCAGTTTGGCAACTTTTTTTAGAAGGGGCCCCCTGGCACCGGGAACCAATGACCTACCCCTTCCACCCCATGACCCACTCCGGTAGAATTTTACCGGGGATAGCGGGGTTTTGCAACTGTGCTTCTGATTCAATTAATTTTTTTCTCTCAGATAACGTAGTCAACCCATATAACAACAATACAACCCCTGGGTTTTATATTGGTTTAAGATGGGCAAGTGGTGACGATCATACTCGGATTTGGGGAAATGGCGACACATTTAATTTCACTCATTGGCTTCCTGGCCAGCCTGATGGAAAGCCTGCACCAGCAAACATTACTCGTATGATTGGAACGGCTAATGGATTCGGCTATTGGGATGACATTACAGATACACCTACTTTTTCGAAAAAAGCAATATGCCAGAAGCCTGCGTATAGTTATTAATTTTTTATGAAATTTATTTAAAAAAAAGAAAAATTTTTTTCGGAGATCCTACTATAAAATTCATCCCCTTTAACAATGCGTAAAAATCATATTTTATGATGTTTGATGTAAGATAAAAAAAACTTATCGTTAGGATCATGTTTATTTTATGTTGTTTTTAATTGATAAAATAATAATAAACTTTTTATTTAGATGTTAGCGGCAAGATCTTATAAAAACTTTATCGGCTATTCATTTTTATTTATTATGAAACTTAAGTCAAATTTATGTTGCTTTAAATTATATTTTTACTAGTATAAAATATTAGATGGGGCCAGGCACGTAGCCAGGATTTCCTGAATGAGAGCAATGACCTAAAGTCAAATCCAAAATCCACAGGTTGTCGGATTGCCCCCTCGCTACGTGCCTGGGTGGGACTGAAAGTTGTCCGGTGAATTAAAAGTTAAAATTGATGCTTGATTATCTCCTTCAAATAAGCATTTTAGAGTCTAATTTTTCGTATACTACGGTTTTCACGCATGGTGAAAATTTAAAATTCGGCAAAGTCAAAATTCGCATTTTCAAGCAATATAAATTGATTACACGTCAAAATGTCGACAATTCTGAATGTCGACTAGTCATAAATGTCGACCGCCATAGATTGTTGGAATGTTCGAAATCGAACTCTTTTGGGAACAGGACAAATAAATAATATGATTGGAGTTATGATCTTCTAGACTTAAAAATTTAATTTTGAAATAAAGGTTTTCACTTGAATTGAATAGTTACTGCTGAGTCTGTCATCCAATAATATAGATCTTTATCATGGTGCTCAAAGAGGTTCATAAATCCGTCGAGGCTGACATCAATGATGTTCAACAAGGAAAGGAAATCAACAAACCTCGACAAGTTTGGTTCAAGGCCGAACAACGCAAGCGAGAAGTTGTTCATGCTTACACGCCAGCAGATTACATCGCATTATTGAAAAATGTTGCGGATACTTTGATCCTTTAATTTTTTTAGTAACAGTCGACATTTGACGGGTCGACATTTTGGCCTAATCGACATTCTGAATTGTCGACATTTTGTGTGACATGATATAAATTATATATAAATGTTTGCAAGAAAACTTCAAAAATCGATATCTTCATGGGAAAGTTGTTTAGGATGAAATTTTTTCATTCTAGGGTATTTTTTGAGTTTTTTCCTCGTCAGAAATATTTCAAAACTATGTAAAGCCAATCAAAACATTTCCTATCCAAATTCGATGAAACGGATTATAGTTAATGATTAAAAAATGTTTTTAAAAAATTTTTTAGTTAAAATAATAAAAAGGAAATAATATAAGCTCTATGTGTACAAAATATCACAAACCTTTTATAAGTATAATAAGTAATGATGATTTTACAACTGTCAGAAAAATACTATATATTGGCCCACTATCCGCACCCTATGTCTATATACGGTGTACAATCAAAATCCCAAAAAATTAAAATCCCAAAAATTTCAAAAAACAACTAGCGCCTCGGTTAGCGCTTCTTATAACGCCTTTTCTAGCGCCTCTGCTAGCGTCTCTTCTAGCGCCTCTTCTAGCGCCTCAGCTAGCAACTCTGCTAGCAGCAGAGGTGCTAGCCGAGGCGCACATAAAGTTGACGGTCAGTCATGTGCACCAACTGCGCAGTCAATTTGAAACTGCGTTGGGCAGTCCATATAGCAGATGCAAACTGCGCTTTTCGGCGCAGTTTCAAACTGCGCAGTTTTGAATCGTCAATGACGGTTCAAAACTATTTATTCACATGAACAAACATTACATAAAACCAAAAAACCAACACTCAATCTTTGGAATCTATTAATTATAGGAGCTTTTATTATCATATTTTCCTAGTAACAATAAGCTGTTATTAGCAATTTATTTGCTTCCATTTCTTTGAAATAATTACATCAACTTTGAATTAAACATAGCTACTTCTTACGAACAAATACTTACAGCTATGCTATTAATCTAGAAATTTAGCCTGCCAAACCTGTTGCTCTCCAGTTTTGAGGTGTAGTAAAAAATGTCAAATATGACATCGGAGGCGTATAATACTACTGATCTTGATTATCTATATGATCATTTTGATTCGCACATATTTACTCGTATGGGTTATAGGGTATATGGTATATTTCTGTGTTCTGTTGTAGTAGTTTTTACGATTGTTTATGTCTTCGTTCTTTGGGTAGTTTTATGCTATGCATTGAGTTGATCATGGTTTCTTTAGGTCTTTATTTCCAAGAAGGAATTTCGCGAAAATGTAGCATATCAACTGATCATACATCTAGGAATTACAGACGGTATAAATATCATCAACTCCATATTAGTTCGTTTTGTTGAGATTTTTCCATACCGCTTTAAGCCGGGTGTACTTTTCGGGAAAGTAAGTGTACCATTTCTCATGCGCTATTATATAAAATGGATAAAATTGTCGAGTGTCTTCGCCACCTGGCCATGAGGGTAACCTCTTACACGTCGATAAAACCACATTATCATCTTACGTTAACATGATATGGGGCTAAAAAATTAATTTTTAAATTTTTGTCAAGGACAAAATCTTTTGGATCCTTCTGGAATCGAACTTGAGAGCAATTTCTAGAGCCGATAGTCTTTCCCACTCGGTCATGAGGGCATTCTTAAATTTCAACTATAAAACTTACGTAAAGCATGATATAGGGCTAAAAAATTTATTTTGAAGAGTACCCCCATGATCTTGGTGTCATTTCTTTTCTCACCGAGCCCTATCGATGTATAGGTCGTGACAGAATTGGACTTAATGTGACGGAGATAGCGCAAACAGACACACGTAGCGCGTTTACTGTTTGACGATTACTTTGACCAAACCGTACTCTCTTCCCCAGAATTTCTGGCTACTTCATTTGTGCATATGATTGAACAGTTGAAGTTGATCGCAAATCTTGCTCAATCCTGCTTTTGTGTTTACTATTTTTAGATATACCGAGCTTACGATGGCTGCAGTCTTTTACCACCAAACTTAATGACTTTGGCGTTGGCGTTACACCGAACGCATGCCATAGTAAAATTTCGTTGTCTCGAACATGCCAAAGATCAAGTCGTTGGAAATGTATTTTTAGCTAGAATGCACCAAAACAGCCATATTTTAGTGCCTTGCAGCTGCAGCATATTTGACATGGTTCGCTGTTTATTTGGCTATTTACTTTTCTCCAGAAGACACAGGAGCCTACGCAGGAATGGATGATGAGATTTTGAAATTAAACAGTAGATTGGCTAATTCACAAGGCTTCGCTGGTTCAAGGCAACATATCATTTTCACGATTATCTTCTATTTCCAATATGGAACGGTGATTTTTTCGGTGATTCTGTATTTGTGGTGCACATGGGATATCATCAAAAAAGTATGCTAGAAAGGGTTTTTGCCTTAAAGGGGGCGTAACATTTATGGCCCATTCTCGAAAAAAATTAAGTTTGACTCTGAAAATCAGGGTAGAACTGTGTTTAAACGCGAAAAAAATTTTTTTCAGATTTTTCACATGATTTTACCCCTATATAGGCTGTTTTGGCAAAAAAAATTTTCAGAGAATAAACCATAATTGTTACCCCCCCCCCCCATTTAAAACTTTT
>OZJO01009882.1:0-11680 GCA_900406225.1 Acrobeloides nanus
ACATCTTAGAAAAATCGATATTTCACCAAATTTTTTCATGTAAAATCGCCTGATTCCTACACATACACCGTTTTCGGGTACGAGGAATCGATTGGCGCTGTTTTTAAAACGCTTTTTCTTATGTATTTTGTGCTATTTTTAGAGATATGCAGTTAGAGATATCCATTATGTCAATGGTTTATGCCAAAAAAGTGTATTTTTTGAAATTTTTGTCAAATAAGTGTATCAATAACATATTAACGCTTGTTAAAAGCAGCGCCAATCGATTCCTCGTACCCGAAACGGTGTATGTGTAGGAATCAGGCGATTTTACATGAAAAAACTTGGTGAAATATCGATTTTTCTAAGATGTAGGCTTAAAAAACACTTTTTTTGCTATTTTAGGGGGTTTTTTGGGGTCAAAAAATTTTTTGGACGCCGGATTCGTGTTTTTCAGCCATTTTTACCCCTAGAAAAAAAATTTTTCTCAAAAAAATGTCCCCAAAAATTGGCAAAATTCTCGTTTTTTTTGGGGCACCCTGTACTGATAAAAAATGTTCTCAAATTATTGTTTTTTATAGGCATAAGAGAGAAAAAATCGATAACTGACTATCACTCAAACGGCAAGATAGATGTACCGAACAATCGAGCTTACCTAAGAAAAACAAGGTATCTTCCCTAATTTTTTAGTCAAATTTTACGAAAATGAAGCAAAAAAATGTCAAACCCCTGTTTTTATGCCTAAAAATGTAAATCAAATATAAGTACTTTGTGGGACCATTTGGACAATTATGCAAATAAACAGAATTTTGGAGCTACTGAACTGGGGGGGGGGGCCACTTAACGTGACCCCTAAGGTCGAAGTAAAAAGCGCCGAAACTTTTACAGAAACACACCCCCTAGGGGTAAAAATTGACGCGAAATACGCTGGTGCCATTATTTTCAGACCAAAATCTTCGAAAATCTATGAATTTTCGCAATTTTTAAATAAAACAACTTGCTTTGACGAAGTTTTTCGAAGATTTTGGTTTGAAAATAATGGAACCAGCGTGTTCCGCGTTAATTTTTACTCCTAGGGGGTGTGTTTCGGTAAAAATGTCGGCACTTTTTACTTCGGCCTTGGGGGTCACGTTAAGTGGGCCCCCCCCCCAAGTTCAGTAGCTCCAAAATTTTTCAAAATGGACAGGTCTAGGGGTTTTTTAGGCGCAGAATCCAAAAATTAGGTGTAAAAATAGCCAAACTCTACACCGAAACCTCATCTTTATACATGCGTCTCTATTTATAAGTCCTATATTCATAAAAATCATACAAATGATAGAAAATGTTCATTTAGAGAGTGATTCCAGGGTTTTTGGAGGCGTAAAATTCAAAAAATGAAATCTAAAATCATTCAGGTTATACTTGGTCGTCTAAAATAATGATGTTAATCTCTATACGGAGTCCAAAAACCAAAAAATGGCTATTTTTTGCATGCAATCGACCTTATGAGATCTTTATGAGTTTGAGATGAGCTGATAATGATTTCGAAAAGTTATGAAGTTTTATTATGAATTGGTATAATACAATGAAAATATATTATCTACATGAAAAAAACAGGGGTTTGATATTTTTTGACTTCATTTTCGTAAAATTTGACTAAAAAAATTAGAGAAAATATCCTGTTTTTCCTAGGTAAGCTCGATTGTTCGGTACCGCAGTCTTGCTCTTTAAGAGGCGATATCTCGACAATTCGAAAATAGGTGAGAGTAGTATTAAACGGTTCGAGCGCGCTTCAAGCTGAACTGATTTAGTGAGATTAACGCATGGAAAAGTTTTTAAAAGTCATTTCGAGTCAAAATTCGAGGAGTAAAAAATTCAGAAGCTCAATACCATCGATTTTACGTGTATTTTTTAAATGTTCTAACCTCTCTAAAACACTTAACATAATTTTTTCGGCCAAAATTTCTTTCTGACAGATGTATTTCAATATGGAGAACATTTCTAGAGTGGTTTCGAAAAAATCCGAGAAAAAATTTTTTTCGATCCCATTTCTACTGACACATTCGATTTTGACCTATGTGGGATCCCTGGCTCAAAATCGAAGTCTCTCGGATTTTTTCGAAATCACGCTAGAAATGTTCTCCATATTGAAATACATCGGCTAGGCATAAATTTTGGCCGAAAAAAATTATCTAGGGTGTTTTAGATAGGTTAGAAATAGAAAATTCAAAAAATCAACGTAAAATCGGGTTTTTGAGCTTCGGACATAGTTTTGAATTTTTTAGGGATCGAATTTTGACTCGAAATGACTTTTAAAAACTTTTCCATGCGTTAATCTCACTAAAGAAATCAACTTGGAGCGCGCTCGAACCGCTTAAGGCAACTTTTGAACACCCAAGAAAGTGTCTCTTAAAATTTTATGCAGAGCCTATAACGCCCGACAAAAATGCGAAAATAAACGATGACAACACGAGGCAATGCAAAGTTTCATAGCGCAGTCGGTAGAGCTGCACAAAAGTTTGAATGGGGGATGGTTCGATCCCCTGAGGTCGAAAATTTTTCCTATCATTTTTCGATTTTGACCTATGTGTGATCCTATCAGACCCTTTTTTGCATTTTCGTCACTCGTGCTATAGGGCTGCATAACATGCATTTATTTCATACAGTCAACAATTGGAAATCACTTCCAAAGAAAAATATGATCACCCCCATGAACTTTCTGAAAAAACAAAAATTTTTAAATCTTTTTTATACAATAAAGTTTTTATACAGGGGAGGCAAAATTTTGACATAAGGGACAAAAGTTCCGACGAGCTCAAAACATTTTAAAAAGAAGTGTTCTTGATGAATCTGTGCGAATCTAGCCATTTCGAGTCGAAAATATGAAAAAAAAATTTGACTAGAAAATGATCAGAACTTTTGTCCCTTATGTCAGAATTTTTCTTCATAAATCAGGACTTTTGCCTCCCCCACCCCTCTATAAACTGGTAGATTTTTATCATATTCAAGCCAATTTTCCCATTTTATAGACTGCTTATTGGCTAAACATAAGAAGTTTGTCTATGCGTTGTTGTGATTCATCCTTATGGTCAAGCTAAAATTGAAAAATATCAATAAATTTCTTTTAAAAAACTTACTTTTCGTTGTAGTTCGTCAATAGTTTTCTTGTATGTTTCATTGATCTGTTTCATGGTATTATATCGTACTTGTAGTTGCTTGTAGAGTTTGTATGCTATGGGCTTCTTTGGACGGGATCTATGGCTTTTTATTCTTCGGATTTCTGTCTTTTCCTGTTGCTCACTTTGTTGGCTCTATAAATTTGGTATAAATCACGGCGAACCAAAAAGTATGTCCATAAATGGGGACAGTGGAAAAACGAAAAAAACACGATTATCTATGCTTATATAGGGTGTCCCAGTAGGTTGGGACTATTATTGATTTGAGGGTTTCTCGTCATCTAAAGGAATGGTCAAAAGTTCTTACTTTATCCATTTCTTCAATTTCTGTAATAAATTTTGCCATTTGCTGCTGGCCCACTTTAGTATCAACACACGCACAAGCTCGATAAAATTCCATATTTTTAAGTGCTTCAAAATCTGGCCTGTTTTTGACTTTTTCCAAGCATCTTCTAACAAACTCTCGTATCATATCCGAATAATAAGTGCTTGGCAAACATTTTTCTACCAAATCGGAAGCCTTGGCATTTCTAATGCAGTTTTGTAGAGCAAGAATATTTTCATGGTTATTGTACTCGTCGAAAACGAACTCGTATGGCAACTTTCCGTAAGCAATTTCCAAAATGGTGATACCAAGGCTCCAGACTGCCGCTAGCAGATTCGATTCAACTAATTTGTTAAGAACCTTTTCCGACTTGTTTAAACGTATCACATACGCGTCTGCCAATACAACTCCTAGGCTGTACACATCTACATTGTCGGTGTCTGATTCATTCGAGTCACTGGTTTCTTCGTCTTTTTGCTCTTCTAACTCGATGAACTTTTCTGGCGTCCAATAGGCTATGGTCTCCATATAAGTACTAGATAGAGAATTTTTTATTATGTGCGACTCGCCAAAATCGCATAATTTCACTTCACCATTTCTATTGAGCAAAATTTTCGATGGTTTGATATCACGATGCATAATTTTATTGCGCTGGCAAAACGTTTGTGCTTCTATAACACTTTTGATGATGTTGCATGAAAAGTTTTCCAAAAATTTTTCAGAAAAGTGACCTCTATTTTTGTTCCTATGGATCTGTGGTATCATATCTTTGAGCGACGTATCCATCTCTTCCATGCAAATCAAAAGTTGCCCTTCGTGAATACAAATATTGTAGAAATTTACAATGTGAGGCGATTTAGAAAGAGTACGAAGAATTTCAACCTCTCTCACTAAACATTTTATTTCTTCACTTGATGATTTCGGGATATGTAAAGATTTTATAGCTATATTATTTCCAGATGGTTTATGCACATACGATTTGATGACATTTCTATCGGCATAGATAATACGAATGAATTTGAAGTCATCCATATTAAATTCAAATTCTTGCAAAGAATCTGGAAATACTAACATATTCTTGTTTCGTTGATTATATTCTGAGTTTTTGGCTTTCTTGCTAGGAGAAAAATAGTCGGATGCCGATGGAGATCTTTTCAGTTTTGAGCGACGGTTTTTTACTTCCAACTCTTTGTATTTGGGTATTTTCCCTTTTTCGATTATGAAATCAAAGGGGAATTCACTTATTTCTTGGGTTGACATCTTCAATTGTATCACCTAATTTCTAAAAAATATTACTATTTCAAATTTAAAAAATTAAAATGATACACATGACAAGAAAAAATTAATAATAAAAGTTCAGGTTCGGGTTCCGTAATGGCTGGATATTTTTTGCATTAAAGGGAACTTAAGATAAGCCTAAGCCCAAGCCTAGGCCTAAGTCCAAGCCTAAGCCCAAGTCTAAGTCTAAGCTTAAAGGGAGCGTAACATTTATGGCGTATTCTCGAAAAATTGAAAAAAAATTCCGATTTTATTCTAAAAACCGACTTTTTAGGGTAATTTCTAGGCGAAAAATCGATTGCGCGCATTTTCGAAGCGTGAAAAAATTAAGTTTGACCCTGAAAATCAAGGTAGAACTGCGTTTCGACGCGAAAATTTTTTTTTCGATTTCTTCAACCCCGTATGAGGATTTTGCCTAGGGTTCCTTGTGTTGTTGTAAACGTGTTGAAAGATTTTAGAATACAAAAAAATATAAAGGTTTTGAAGGTAAGAGATGCATATAAATGATGATTTCAATATAATTCGCCGGTTTAATTTCTCTGTGAATCATGCTACGAAACAGCGCATAAAACTACAAAATTTGATTTTCTAGTTTTCATATGACTCATAAACTCACTGAGTCATATGAAAACTAGAAAATCTCTGTCTGCGAATAAACATCAGAAGAGAAAATGATAAGAAACCTTAGGCTGACTCAAACTACCAGTGTTAATGAATTTTCTGCTTTTTGGCTAAATCATTAATGTATGTGTAGGTGCTTGTTTGTTATTTGCAGTTCTTCGTTTTTAGCCATAAGATACTTTACCATGAAACCGCCAAACGATTTTTCTTATCGAATATTGCGCTCGTTCGAGAACTGGGTAGCAACGCTTCTCTGTTGACAAAATTGTGGCTCATTTTTTATCTATGAAGCTTCTAAGTGTGACGACAGCACAAGTCTTTAAGATGTGCGTCGACTGCTAAAAGCAAAAACACTGCAAGAAGTAGTTGGTAAAGGGCGGTAGAAAAATGGTTGATAAATGGAGGTGAAGTATGAGCACTCCGGATGAAAGAAGAAAGGGTCGTTAAATGGAGACGTGGAAGAACTGAGAGATAGATACAAAGTTCTTATCGAATATTGCGCTCGTTCGAGAACTGGGTAGTAACGCTCCTCTGTTGACAAAATTATGGCTCATTTTTTATCTATGAAGCTTCTAAGTGTGACGATAGCACAAGTCTTTAAGATGTGCGTCGACTGCTAAAAGCAAAAACACTGCAAGAAGTAGTTGATAAAGAGCGGTAGAAAAATGGTTGATAAATGGAGGTGAAGTATGAACACTCCGGATGAAAGAAGAAAGGGTCGTTAAATGGAGACGTGGAAGAACTGAGAGATAGATACAAAGTTCTGGATGCTCCATAGAGAGAAACTCTGTTGATAAGGCTTCATTTCTAATTTGAAGGTCAGAAGCGCTGTAATCACAGAAGCGCGCCGTTTGTTTGTGCATTTTTGTCTGGTTTGTCATGGTTATTTAATAAATAAAAAATTTCTATTGATTAGATTTTCATATATTAAGTTTTAGATTTTTATCCTACTACTATAAACGTGTAATGTGTGTGTGAGAGATTTAAACCCGGAGCGCTAAAACTAAAGTTGTAGGGGGACGACAATCTAAGACTTTTGACACCACTTTTATGTATTGGGTCGTTCGGAAAATAACCGTCTTGTGCAGATTCCATCGAAACTTTATTAAGATGACCCTACTGGGGGTTTTTCTATGCGAGGAGTCGATTGCGCCCATGAAAATGCTTCCCCGATCCTGATTCAGGGGAGCAGTTGGTGTATTGAAACGAAAACAACATAAAGAATATCGAATAAACAAAAGAACAAACAAAAAATCAATAATCGAAATAATGATCTTCATATTCGATACAGCTTTCCCATCGACGCAAAATATCTCCATGCTTTAATATCTCCATTCAAAAAATATTAGAAATCATTCCTCTTAAAAATGAGTGTTTTTCAGCAAAAAAATTTTCAAATTTCTCCCTCAAAATTATATTAGGTTTCTGCAAAAGTAATGAGGCAAAAAGTTAAAGTTAAATATCATAATTCAAGATTTCATCATACAAACTACAAAATTGTGTTGCAGTGGCGAAGTCATCAGCCATTACAACACAATGGAGCCGGGTTCGACTCCCAGCTCAGGCAAAAAGTTTTTGCTCAAAAAAAATTTTTTTTTAAATTGAATCAAAAGTTGTCGGATTCAATTTAAAGCTGTTTATTAAAATATTAGGTTTTGGTTCAATTTAAAAACAACTTTTGGTTCAATTAAAAAAAAATTTTTTTTGAGCAAAAACTTTTTGCCTGAGCTGAGAGTCGAACCCGGCTCCATTGTGTTGTAATGGCTGATGACTTCGCCATTGCAACACAATTTTGTAGTTTGTATGATGAAATCTTGAATTATGATATTTAACTTTAACTTTTTGCCTCATTACTTTTGCAGAAACCTAATATTTGATTTTACGTTCGACCCAATTTTAATCTTTAGTTTATTTTGAACTGGTTTATCAATTTTTGGACACGTTTTTAACTTTTTATATTTTTATTGTTGATTAAACAAAGATTTTTCAAAATGAATTAAAAATTTTGTAACTAACACCAATTTTTTAGAAGAATAAAAAGAAGAAGAACAAAAATAAGAAGAACAAAGTTGGTGGAACTTATTGGGACGTGGTCCAACCGATCGACAAAAGATCTCTGCGTGCCGCTAGATTTGCTCGAGACGCCGAGTCCAGTATGTCTAGACTCCGAAACAGCATGATGAGTGTCACCAGGAGGAGTGAGGAGATTATTGCCGAGATGTCCAGGAAAACATCGAGTGAAGATGTGATTATAATAAGTGATATTGTTGGCACGTGTATGGAAGTGGAGAAGTCTTTCTTCAGATTGACAGCGGTATGATTTTTGAAAGAAATTTGGAGTAATATACCTAATACCGCTATATCATTGATTTTTCCAAAACATACTCCAATCGACTCGTCTTAATGAGTTATAACCAAAAAACGCGAAAAAATTTGGGTCGAACGATTTTGGTCTGACCAAAATGAAAGACTGTGGTTGACTTTCAGGTGCATGTAACTTTCTATTTCAAGGCAGCTATAAGCTCTTCAAAAATCTGAGATAATTGTCATTCCGAGAAGAATCCATTGAAATGTTGATCTATTTCTAGTTTTTTATGCATCTGCGTGATCGTTGGCTAGTACATTATAACATAAATAATTTTTGTCGAAAAGACCCAAAAATGGACAAAAACGTTCGTCCAAAAATTTTTTCGCGTTTTTTTGGTCATAAAGCATCAAGACGAGTCGATTGGAGTCGTTTTGGAATAATCGATGACATGGCGGTATTAGGTATATACTCTGCAATTTGGGCTCAAAAATTGATTTTTGCTCATTTTTGTTAAAAGATCTATTTTTAGATTTTTTAAAATTTGATCCAAAAATCGATTTTAGACTCATTTTTGGGCAAATTTTAAAATAGTTTAAATTTAAAAAATTTAGGCGCCCGATCCATCCCAAGTAAGACCTTTAAGTATCTTAAAGGAGGCTTTGACACTAGTGAAGAAAAAGTACCGAACTAATCAAGATTATAGATATGCTAACGACAGGTTAAAATCGATTCGACAGGATTTGATGGTAGGTGGAAAATTTATTGGATCATTTTATATGACAGATTATTTTTGAGTCTAATTTTTTGAATGTAGATAAATTTTTAGAGCCGTTATAGGCTAGTCCATTTTTGAATCCATATTTATAGTCCAGCCAATTTTTGAATGCGAATTTTATAGATTAATCAAATTTTTAAAGTCATTTTTATAGTCTAAATTTTTGAAGCCATGATTAAGTAGCAATTTTTATACCCATTTTTCACATATTATTAGAGGTGCCATAAGACTTCTCATTTTAATCATTTTACATCGAAAAATAATCATTTTAAGGAAAGATCATTTAAAAATAACTATTTTTGGTGCAAACATAGTCATTTAGTCAAAAATAAGCAAAAATGATTAGAAATAAGCGAAAATGACACCCCTACATATTACGTAAATTTTCAGGTTCAAAATATTCGATCCGACTTTACTGTATCCGTTTATGAAGCGAATGCTCGAATCGCTATGGAAAATAAGGACCGTGAGGAATTTAACCAGTGTCAAAATCAACTTAAGCAGCTCTATGAAGAGGTCCCAGATTGTCCGAACCGTTGGGAATTTACCAGTTATCGAATGCTTTATTATATTTACATGGAGAATTTTTTGGGTATGTTAATTTTTGAAGTTCAAAAATTATTTATTTTTTGTGCAAAGAATATATAGGCACTTAATTGTTTAAACCAAAAATATAAATGACTAATTTTTATTAAAGTTCGCCGAACCGATAAAAATGAGCCGGTTCGGTTCGAACCGATTTTAAAAATCAATCGGTTCGGGCATCACCGGTTCGAATCGATTGAAATTTTTCCGAACCGTTTGTAATTTTTTTAATAAAATTTTTGCAAATTTAAATTTTAGTTTTTTAAAAGCAAGTTCGACCTTTTTGAATGATTTTTTCTTAAAATTTGGTTAATTTTTATGAAAATTTCCTACTTTTTAAAATATTTTTTCCTCAATTTTTCAACAATCGGTTCGGAAAATCTATCGATCGGTTCGAACCGATTAAAAATTTATCGGTTCGGTTCAACAGTTCGGGTAAAATCATCGGTTCAGTTCGGTTCGGCGAACTCTAATTTTTATGACCAAAAATAAGATCTTTTTTAGGCACAATTTTTATGGTTATCTGAAATTTTGTGAGCAAAAATTTAACTTTGTTCATTTTTGAGGCACAAAAATTAAGACTATCATTTTGATCAAGAAATAAATATGTACCCATTTAAATTTGTATCTAAGAATTAATTTTTTCAGATATTGGAACACTGCTGAGAGAATTGACACAAGATGCAAAATTGGATGAGTGTATGCGTTTTGCTCTACGGGTCCGTACTGCATGGTCACTAGGAAATTATATCAAGTTATTTCAACTGCATACAAAGGCACCTAAAATGGCGGGTTATTTGATGGATATGTTTGCTGAGAGGGAAAGAAAGCGTTTCATGAACTCTATACTTAAAGCGTATGATTTTATGCAAATTTTGAGTTTATATCTTAAATTGAGTACACAAATTTTTGAATCNTTATTTGATGGATATGTTTGCTGAGAGGGAAAGAAAGCGTTTCATGAACTCTATACTTAAAGCGTATGATTTTATGCAAATTTTGAGTTTATATCTTAAATTGAGTACACAAATTTTTGAATCTAAAAATTGGGTACCAAAAGATTTTCTTTAAATATTGGAATGATAAATGGTGTAGTTTTAAAAGACTGGATACACATTTTTAAATCTAATTGCTCAACCAAAATGTTACGACTTAAAGAATATTCATTTTTTTTAATTTTCCAAAAATTCATTTTTTTCAGTTTCAAACCCAATGTCAAACTGGCAGACCTATCAAAATGGATGAAAATAAGCGAAGAAGAGTTAACTGTTTGGCTAACCGAGAAAGCCATTTCTATAAGTGATGGCCGAATAGATTGCCGTCAATATGCAAATGTTCAGCTATAGATCTTCGTGGTTTTATGTTATAATAGAATATTGTTGAAATGAAATTGCTTTATTATATTTTGTTATTATTATAAACTAGCGGAGCGCCACTCGGCTCGAAGATTATATGCTTTACAGGGTTCCCAGATTTTGAAATTCTTATGATTAATAGAGTTCAAGTTGGTTAAAGTAACGAATTTTCACAAAGTTTCCCAACCCCTGCTCAGTTTCTATCATCGAATCGGGCGGTTGGATTTCAATCGCGTAATGTCCCTAATTGTAGTAATGAACCGCAGTTTGACCGCGTCAAACAGCGCCAATAAATACACACAAAAAAGATGAAAATAAAAAAATTTGCCTTATAAACATGATTTTTTTTAGCAATAAAACTTTTTTCATTAAAAGTTCATTTGTAAAAAATCATATTTTTGTAAAGCAATTTTTTAAATTTCATCTTTTTGTTTTTATTAGCACTGTTTGACGCACCAAACTGCGGTTCATTATTACAATTAGGGGAACGACGCGGTTGGAATCCAACCGCCCGGTTCGATGATAGGAACTGGGTCTTCTGCTGAAATTTTTTCAGCAGAGGGTTTGTTTGTGAAGAAATGAACCGCAGGTTTGTGAAGAAGCTTGTTGAAAATTCGTTACTCTGACCATCCAACTTGAACTCGATTATTTATGCGAATTTCAAAATCTGAGGATCCTGTATATTTGATTACCCTAAATTCGCGTATAAGCCGCGGCTAGCAAATTTAAAGGACCGGGTAGAACATTTTTTTAACAAGTGACCCTTGAGGGGTAATTTTATGCGAGAAATCGATTGCGCGCATTCCCGAACCTTAAAAACGCTTCCTTGACCCTGATTCAGGGAAAGAATCTGTATATTGAAGCGAAAATCAAACATTTTCGGATTTTTATGAGAAAACCGTCGATTCTTAGGTTTCTCTAGGTGGGGAATCGATTGCGCGCACTCCCGAACCGTGAAAACGCTTCCTTGACCCTGATTCAGGGAAAAACCAACACATTTGTTTATAATAAAAATCAACTCTAACGATGTTTATATAACTCTCTTTACGTAAATAGATTGATTTACGCTTCAATATACCGATTCCTTCCCTAAACCAGGGTTAAGGAAGCGTTTTCAAGGTTCGGGAATGCGCGCAATCGATTCCTCGCATAAAATTACCCCTAAAGGGTCACTTGCTAAAAAAATTTTTTTTAATTTTCTACCCGGCTCTAAGTTGGACTCCCCCCCCCTTTAATGTTTTTTTAATTTGGTATTTTATTCTCTTTCTGTTTTAGATTTTTTCCTGTATTTTTTTCAAG
>OZJO01009883.1:3419-31560 GCA_900406225.1 Acrobeloides nanus
ACAAAATTATTGAATTTGAACAATGTTTTGGGTTATTGAAACGAAAACCCTGATTCAGAATTTTCGTTTCAATAACCCAAAACAATGTTCAAATTGGATAATTTTGGTGTCATTTTGTTCGTCTCATTTAGCTATAAAATATTGCTACAATGTTCATTTGATGAAAATTTAAAAAATTGGTGCAAAAATCAATTTTTCCACAAAAAATTCAAAAAAGTTTGTGTATTACAACGAAGAGCTTGTAACAAATTCAAACGCAATTATCTCGAAAACTACAACGATTTAGAATATGCCGTAAAAACAAAAAATGCTCCATTTTTCATGCTCTTTCCGAATATATTATTTTTATATGATTCTAACTTACTGGACTGGTTCTTTAAGTATGAAGATGAGGTCTAAGAAATTAGAATGTGAAATTCGTGATTTTCAGCTGGGTTCTGACCATAAAGTATAGGTATGACTTAATGAGCCCATTCTGCGCCTGTACCTTTAACAATCACACGTAATAAAGTAAAACAAATAATGGTACAAACATAATATTTTCTGAGATCCGAATTCGATTCACATGAGTCTTATTATCTATCCTCTCTATTACCCCTATCTCCCCAAATATTGCTGTTATATTGTTGCTATGTTGCTGTTAGCCGGCATGTGGGGTTGGGGAACTCTCTCTGTAAAATAGGTTTATTAGTGGTTTAAAATTTTAGGAATAAAAAATTGTTTAGTAATAAAAAATGAGCAATTTTTATTTCACCACAAAAATCAATAAAAATAATTAACAATCACACGTAATAAACGTAATTTTATTATCACTTTTAGCCCATTGAATAAAAATAAGCACAGAGTATGTGTGGTATTATCAGCTTCTGTAAATAAATTCTTTTCTAAAACCCATAATTAGACATAGCTGATTTTTAGTCTTAGAGGTTTTCTAACATGGGGTGAAAACTATTCAGGACAAGATAAAAACTATTAGTGAAAACAGCTTACTAGTTTTCGATGTAATAAACAGACTTCAAAAATCGCCAACTTTACACGCAATTATCTCGATCAGGGGTCCCATGATTATGATTGATTATGGGGAGGGGGTCTAAAAAAGCGAAATTTTTTATTACGTAATATGTGAATGCCCCTCTTTCGCATTTTTCGTTATTTCCAAGAGCATCGCAGCGAGCGAGAGCAGTTAGACGAAAATATGGAATCACGGGCACTATGAATTTTCGAAGGTGAATTTACGAAAGCGAAATTACGAACAAGAATTTTCGAAAACGAACTTTCGAAAAGCGAATTTTCGAAAACGAAAAACGTCGATCTTATCAGACAACTCTACCGACCCAACCACTTATACAACGAGCCACTGCCGCCAATCGTACCAGATAATCAGCTGACTGAAGAAGAACTTAGCTCCGACTCCGATTAGGCTATGGATGCATAATTGTTTATTCCTTGTTTTATTCATTCGTTATTATTCATTGTTTTTTGTTAAAAGGTTATTTAAATAAAATATATTCTTCACAAAATTTGACCTACAAATAAATTACATACTACAGACACTATTACACTGTCCGGAGGTAAAAAAAGGTACTATGAATTTTCGAAAATGAAAATAGAAGAAGAGATGTTTAAAATGAAAATTCGAAAACGAAATCAAAAATGACTGCGTTTTCAAAAAACTCTTCAAAATTTCGCTTTCGAAAATTCGCTTTTCGAAAACTCGCTTTTCGAAAATTCGCTTTCGAAAGTTCGTTTTCGAAAATTCTTGTTCGTAATTTCGCTTCCTAAAACTCTTGTTCGTAATTTCGTTTTCGAAAATTCATAGTGCCAATCCACGACAAGCAATATGATTTTCACATCGCTGAATTTAATTGGCGCGAATGTTTTGGACGAAGTTTTCTACAATTTTTGGAGTCAAATCACCACCCAGTATCCATGTAAGTCCAAATTTTGGCATCACTGGTTAAGCTATGGCTAGTGTTTAATTTTTAGGTAGGAACTCCAGCAGATTTCTCATTAGGAGCCATCCAAGATGTTGAATATTACTTAATGAACAAGAATCCACATGTCTACACTTACCAATTTGTCTATACTTACCATATTTTTGCATTATATATATTTTCTCAATTTTTATTTTTTTTATAGTTGATTTTTCCCTTTAGACTTTTGTTTTTTCAAAAGATTTTTGAATTTTTATTGGTTTCCAAAAAATTAAGTTTTCTAAAATTTTTGGAGTCAAATCGCCACCCAGTTTCATTGGGCATAGAGCGCTTGCCCCCGGTTTTGTATAATAAAAAAGTAAAAATTTTCATTGGGCATAGACACAATGCATTTATTCGAGAAGTTTGTAAACTAAAGAGATTGTTTTTTGGCGAAAAGTCCGAAAATTTATCAGATTGTCTTTTTTTCACTCCGTATTTTGTAATTCTTGTGTAATAAAAATCTCTGTTCACACTTTTTCTTTGTTCATCTCTTTATAGTACATAAAGTACATTATTTCGGTTGTGAGTGTTAGTAACGTTGTTCGTTGGGCATGTTGTCGAAGGTTTGGGGGTTGTATTGTAAGAAAAAGTTGTTTTTTGGATCGAGTTCGATTGCACTTTGGGGCATTCCGGATTTTTATGATGCTATTTTTTTGTTGCAGGAGAGGGGGTGGGATAGGGAAGTCAGTTGGAAACATTTGGAAGGGTTATGAGGTTACGGTTTTTTAATATTTTTTCTGGTGATTTGTAAGCGTGTTTAATGAAGTTTTCAGATTCTTTGAGCTCAGGATAAAAGTTAGATTTTGAGGTATTTTCATAGGAAAGATTTTTTGGGAGCTAATTAGTGTTCTTTGTGGTGTATTGGTATGTGATGACGAGGGTTCGGATCTCTGATTGGAGAAAAATATTTTTGCATTATATATATTTCCGGGAAATATTTTTTTTGCGCAAAAGAATATTTTTTTGCGCACAAGGCCTAGCCTTAGGCCTCAGGACTTAAGCTTAGTCTTAGGCTTAAGCCTAGGCCTTGTGCGCAAAAAAATATTTGAGCGAAAAAAATACCAACCTATATTTCCTTAATTTATTATAGTTTGATTTTTCCCTTTTTTAGATTTTTGTTTTTTCGAAAATTTTTAGAATTTTTATTGGTTTCCAAAAAAATTACCGAACAATGAGTAAAGCAGAAAGAATTCAATTGTCTCAAGATTTAGCATTGGCTGATGGACTTGATAGTGTAAGCAGTTTTTTTACAGCTTTAAAATTTGTTTTTTAGCCGACTGGAACAATTGTGAGACCGGTTTACCAGGTGAGTAATACACCACCTTGGGCCGTATGCACAACTGACGATAAAGCTAAAGCTATTAGCTGTATCTAACGCTAATAGCTGTAGCTAATGCTAATAGCTGCAGTTATTAGCATTAGCTACAGCTAATAGCGTTAGCTTTATCGTCAGTTGTGCATACGGCCCTGTGTGTGCAGTGTAGAAAGGAATGTGTTCCAGGGTAGTAAAAGAGTGTCGAAATCTAGCAGACCTGTTCTCTATTAATTAGAAAGCAGTGTTCAGCAGGCACGTAGCGATAATTTCATTTCGGAAGGGGTATTTTACATAAGAATCCTCCTTATTTTTTTTCAATTTTTGTCCCAAATTTGGTAAAAATCGTAAGGGTCCTTATGATTTATTTTCGAAAAAATGGTACTAAAGATTAGCGACCGCAAACGACAGGATACTATTTCAGGAATTTTTTCTAAAATCAAACTTGTTAGAGATATTTTTTGCGATAAATCGATTGCGCATTGACAAAACATGAAAACGAAAAACACGACCACGCAAGAATGCGAATTTTTCCCGCCACGATCACGCAGGGATGCCTATGAAAATCTATAAAATGAAATTTTTGATGAAAAAAGTGGGAAATTTTGATTATTTTTAGTGAAAAATTATAAGGACCATAATGAATTTTAGGAGAAAAAAATTTCAAAAATTTTGGGCAAAAACTTAAGGGCGAAAAAACCATTAGGAAAATTTTTTTGATTTTGGGGGAGGGGAGGGGGCAATTTCCCAGATTCTTTCTGTTCAAAAATTGATTTGTTTAAATTTGAGTTCATTTTTAACTTTTTCTAAGTCAACTTTGCTTTGTTCAACTTTACTCACTATACCAATTTTTCAGCGTTTGATGTCGCGAGATCTGATTCCAGAAATGCATGAAATTACGAAAAAGTGCAGTGAAGTTATGGGATATCCTGAGACCATTTGTCGAATTCTTTTGCATCATTACAAGTGGTTTGATGAAAAGCTATTAGAAAAGTACAGAATTTCTGAGATAAATTTTGTGAACAGTTGTTCTTTGTTGCAAAACTTTTTCTTACTAATGATCAACCACACCCATAACTTGTGTGAATCTAGTTAATCGCCGTATCCATACCCAGACGATTGAATCCAAGTGGCAGAAATGGCGTGCTAACGTTCGACGAAAATATGGAATTCACGACAAGCAAGATGATCTTCAATCGCTGAATTTAATTGGCTCGAATGTTTTGGACGAAGTTTTCTACAATTTTTGGAGTCAAATCGCCGCCCAGTATCCATGTAACCTAGGAAGCTGTAGCTATTGGCCTTCTTATCCCAACAGCCCTCTTTAGAACCACATTTTATCTTACTAATGCACTCCTAAAAATGACTAATTGTTTGCTATTTTCTTGAATTCTGATATAACAAATGCATTTTCAATTTATTTATTGTTGCTTTTTTTAGTCTTTATTTTTGAGCTCCAGAATTGAAATTTTACTCATGCTTGAAATTACTAATTTTTCTCTACAAGTTTTACTAATTTTTGAACGTAAATTTTACCCATTTTCAGATTCTATGAAAACTACGATAACTTGGACGCTTTCTTCAAAAAGTTCAACTTATTGAACCAGCCCGAGCTGCTAACTGAACTCGAAGATTATGATGGCGAAGATTGCGTCATTTGTGATCAAAGCACCACTATGACTTGCTTAGAATGTGGTCATAAGTTCTGCTACTACTGTTGGAACAGCTATTTGGAACAACAGGTCAAGTCTCAAGCACTGCCTTATATTACGTGCCCACAATACCAATGCAATGTGGTTTTGTCGGACGAAGTGGCACGTAAATTGATGAAAAAAGAAGCGACTATAAAAGCCTATGACAATCTTATTGTTCGCAGTTTTGTAGAAGTATAATTTTTTAATATAATAAGGAACATTGAAAATTTCCAAAAAAATTGATATTTGAAAAACCACTTAAATTTTTGGAACTAGCGTGGCACTGAACGTGAATTTTTTTCTCTCTGAAAATGACTTCTTTAGGGGTAATTTTATGCGGGAAATCCGAATCTCACATTCCCGAAGCATGAAAACGTTTGCATGAATCAGGAAAAAGTTGAGTATCGACACGGAAAAGTGCGATAACACGGAGAAGTTTCGCTAGCAAATTTATATTAAAATTTTCCCGCGAGTGACCATAGCCTAACGAAAGCTCAAAAAAACATAAAAGAATCTTCAATCCATCACAATTACCTCGAGTAATCGAAACAAAGCAATAATGAATGCTTCATTCAGTGCCCCAGTCCCCAAATTCACGTTCAGTGCCACGCTTAATCGATATTAGTTCCATTTTTTTAAAGAGCAATCGCTTAATGCGCTGGTGCCCCGGCAAAGAATGTGGCCGAATCGTGAAGCTGATGGAAGGCATGCCTGTTTTGGGCGACTGTATCGAATGCGAATGCAAGTTTATTTTTTGCTTTCGTTGTGGACTGGAATGGCATGAGCCGATGAAATGCGACTTAGACAAGGCGTGGCTCAAACAGGTCGACGATGATAAAGGCACGTATCTGTGGCTGAACTCTTATACCAAGGACTGCTCGAAATGCCAAGTAACGTTTGAATACCTTGAAAAACGTATAAGCCAACACTGACGTATGGCTTAATTTCGACTATACAATTAATTTAGGATAGAATCTAAGCTTTGAATTTTGGGCTCAAAATCTAACCTTTGGTTGAATTTAAAAAAAAAAGATTTTTCACCGAATTTTCATCTCAAAAATTGAATCCATTGCCATACGTGGGCAAAGGGGAACTGTCCTCCCAATTTGTTGTATTAGTAAAAATTTAAAAGAAAAATAGGGACCCAATTCGTATTTTGGCAGAAAAACACTTAAAAATACGAAATCAACTTGTATTTTGGGTCCAGTCTCCCTCCCTTGTCCACGTAATTTCATTGCCACCTATATGATATCATTTTTTAGACAGCAATCGAAAAGAACGGTGGATGTAATCACATGACATGCCGAAAGTGCGGCCATGAATTTTGTTGGATTTGTTTAAAAGATTGGGCGTCACATTCTGGAAATTACGATTGTAACCGCTATAGTGAAAATACTGATAAACATGAAGGGCGCTTCGCATTGGAGCGCTATTTGCACTATTATAATCGCTTTATTAATCATCAGAACAGCTTGAAATTGGAAGACAAGGTTTAGAAAATTATCTTTTGATCAATAATTTTGATTAAAATCAGTTTTGAGTAAAAAAAATGTGCCCAAAAATTAATTTTTGAGGTTAAAAAAACTTAAAAGTTGTTAAAAATCGATTTTGTAGTCAAAAACCCACATTTTCATTGAAATTTGCATAAAATGACCATAACTTTTTTTCTTGACATAAAATCGTCCTCAATGGGTCATTTCAGTCCGAAATTTTATAGAAAACAACTTTGTAGTGCATTACTTCCCTCAGAAAACTCATTTAGTTGGTCAAAAATTGACTTTTTTTACCCCGAACCCTAAATTTTCATAATGAGATTAACTTTTTTCTTCATATCCAAATATCATCATCAAAGGGTCATTTTAACGTGAAATTTTATGGGTAACTTTGTAGTGCATCATTTTTTCCGGAAAATTTATTTGGGGGGTCAAAAATTCGATTGTTACTAAAAAATCCAAAAGTAACTAAAAATTATTTTATGCTAAAATATATATTTTTTTAGTTCGATTTTACTAATTCTTATTTTTTAAGCTCAAAAACGAAGTTCAGAAAAAGATGAAATTTTTGCAGACCCAAGGATTCTCTTTCGTCGAGACGAGCTTTATGTTAGAAGCCATTAAAGTTCTAAACCAGTGCCGCCGAACTTTGATGTACACTTATGGTTTTGCATACTATTTGGAAAAGAGCAACCAAGGGAACATTTTTGAGACAAACCAAAGCGATTTAGAACTGGCCACCGAGCAGCTTAGTGGATTTTTAGAGAAGGATTTGACCGGTTGGAGAGAAGAAAATGAGACTTTGAGTGACTTGAAAGCCAAATTAGCAAAGTTTAAATGTGAGGTACGGAAATTAAAAAAATTTTTATATCAAAAATCGATTTTTATCTGAAATTGTGTGCCATTTTTGAGATATAAAATTTTTATACCCATTTTTATGGGTATAAAAATTTTTTATGCCCAAAAAATCGATTTTTAATGCAAGTTTGGATTCAACTTTTTCTTTTTCTTGCTTATTTTTGTTGCACTTTAAATTGATTGTGAGCTCCAATCACATTACAAATTTTATATCTTCAATTTTTCAGGTCCTGGACAAGACCAAATACGTTTTTGCACGGCGTCAAACCTTACTTAACCATTGTACCGAAGGCTATGAAAATAACTACTGGGAATTTGTTGCAAGGAATTAAATTTCTAAAAAAATCAAAAATATTTTTTTGTACGGGTATTTTGTTGATTTCTCTTGAAAATTACAGTGTGTACGGAAATTATCTCAACCCACTCTCATATAGGTCGGCAAGATGGGGGAGGGGATTCCCGATGAGGTGGTCCCCCCCCCCCCATCACCTCATTAAATTCGGCTAAGGTTTTTAAAAAATGGACTTTTTTTAGCTTGAGGTTGTCTTCTGTAACCCAATTTTTATGGGTCACCTCATATATTCGGCGGGGTCCATGAGTGCGTTGGTCAGGGGGACTCCCTCCTTGCCGACCTATGCCCTCTAAAAAATTAAATTGATATATTGATTTGTTTAGAATACTATAAAAACTTTTAAAATATTTTTTTTCACAGAATTTCATTCCTTCGTTGGTATTCTTTCGTTGCTAGGCATCGATCTCCAGGAAGAAAAAACTAACTTTCTTTAATATGCTTATAATTTTATTTAACATAAGATAAATAAAAAGATATAAAAAATGGAGAATAATCATTTTTAACTTTTCTTAACAATTTGAAGATCAAAATTTTCATGCACAGTATCAAAGTTGAGAGTTGCATGAGTCATATAATTTGCAAGTCTCTCTGCAATTTTTGCACATCATTTCGTCTTAAAAATAATAAAAAGTGTAGATAGAGTGAAACTTTAAAAATAAACATACGATATTGCGAATTATTACAAAGGTTTACGTATGATTGCCAATTTGCGTCCGAATCGGTGCATGAAGACGTTTGTAATAAAAAATTTACAATATTAAATTGCAGTTCCTAAACTAACCGCGTTATAAATGGCGTGGTAAATAATAATAATTTTAAGCATTTATTTAAAAGAGATTTTAAGCAAGTAATAACCCTATATATCGGATATTCTACATTGGGGAAACTGGCCGTCCATTACACGAACGAATCACCGAGCATGTTAGGGCACTCAAAAATTCAGAAGCTAAATCCTACGCAAATCAACCTCTAGCAAGACATCGAAAAGGCCCAAACCATGAATGAGGGGACCCCCGGTATTTTCGTCAATATTTTGGGCAGAGAGCCTATGCTATAGCCAAAAGGGTCCTCGAAACCACTTTCATTAGTTCAGAAAATCAATCTATAATCGGCAAGGAGGAAATGGAGGGCATCCAGCTTCTGATCGATTAAGCTCTGATATACTGGGCGGGGCAGATGCCAGTTGGGGACATAAAATCTCTACCAAGGTTTAGGGTTAGACTAAGACTTATTATTCCATATTTGGTATTGCTAGTGATATTTTGGTCTACCAATACCTTGTTACTTTACTGGATTCCCGCACTATGCGATTCCCATCCAACTCCGTCTTCAAAAGGGCATTTATGTTCAATTGTAAATAAAACATACCATAACGAACATTACCAATAAACGTTTTACGAAAATTTCGATTCGTAAAATTTTTTTACGTAAAAATCGTAAAAAAACTTTTTTTACGAAAAATTGAAAAAATAATTTGCCATAATTTATAGATATTCGGGAAATTCATGAAAAATGAAGCATTTTTTGTTTTTACAGTAAATTCTGAATAGTTACCGTTGTCGAGATAATTGTGTTTGAAGTTGGCGATTTTTGGAATTGGTTTTGAATTTGAATTTCCCGCCAATACCTGAAATCAGGGATTGGCGGGAAATTCAAATTCATGGTATATGAACTTTTAAAATGATATCATGAGAAAAAGTAGATATTAAGGTTTTATGGAATTAAAGGATCAGTCCAGTAAGTTACAACCATATGAAAAAATGATATATTCGGAAAGATCATGAAAAATGGAGCATTTTTTGTTTTTACGGCACGTTCTGAATCGTTGTAGTTTTCGAGATAATTGCATTTGAAATTTTGAATTTGTGTACAAGCNCAACGGGGGGGGACTGTCCCCCCCCCCCTCATGTAGCTAGCATCGAGCCAAAAGTTAAATATCCATATAGCCTCGGAGTGGCGAAGCCGTTATAACCTCGGAGTTCACTTTTTTCCATTGAAAAAAGTGTAAAATGAAAATGTAAAATAGAAATTTTCCATTTTACAAGCAAATTTATTGGCCCCAGGAGAGCTTGCTCCAAGTAATAAATTTAATGGGTGTTTGATATTGTCTTTTAAAAAATTCTTGTAAAATATTGATTAGATTAATTTATTGATAATTGTGTTCTTATTGATAATAATAATATCATGTGAATAGAATTGATTGTTTATTAGGAGCATATCGTTTTTCCAATAAACTTTTTATATAATTTAGAACACATATGGGGTCGGGGAAAGGTCATTTCCAGCTGAGGTGATTGCATGGTTGTAGGGTGGAATAGGAGGAAAGACAGACGTAGAAATGATGAGGTGATGTTTTTTAAAGAAAATTTTCTCTTAAAATAAATTTTCCAATTTTTTGATGTTACAAAAAATTTTTTGGTCAGAGGGCAGAACCATAATGGCCCCCTTACGTTTTTTCGGCCTTTTTATTTTTTTGAATGATAAATTCACGACGGCCGAAACGTGCAAAAAGTTGCTTGATTGATTATAACTCGCAAAGACGAATAGAATGACACAAAAATTATCAAATTGTTTTGGATTATTGAATCGAAAACATGGATCAGGGTTTTCGTTTCAATAACCCGAAACAATTTTCAAATTTGATAATTTTGTTGTCATTTTATTCGTCTTGACGAGTTATAAAAAATGCCGTCTTTCATTTTAAAAAAAAGGCAAACAAGTTAAAAACAATTGGATTCAGGTAGGATTCAAATCATCCGTTAGAACCTGCAAATCTAGAGTCCTAGCCATTTGGTCATAAAAATTTGCATTTGCGCAACTTTTTTGCAAGCTTCGAGCGCCATGGCATTCTTTCTTTTTAAAAAATTTAAAAGGCATAAAAGTTAAAGACAAATTTCAGGCACTATAACTTTTGCCACGAATCTCGCCACACTAACTTTCGCCACGATAACTTTCGCCACGTAACTTTTGCCACTTTTGTGTCAATAAACATATTTAATTTCAGACTAATTGTTCCTGATTTGCAATAAATATGTATATTGACACGAACGTGGCGAAAGTGATAGTTTTTTGGTAACGTGGCGAAAGTCGTCGTGGCGAACATGAAACGTGGCGAAAGTTTTAGTGCCAAATTTCGCAACCGGTCACTTTTTTCGATTGTCTGCATTCCTAGCAATCACGCAACTTTTCTTTTCAAGTTTCGAACGTGTATTATGTCTATTACTTTATATTGTTTAGAATATCATCCAATTATGAATGATAATGTAGTAAAAATGCTGCAATTTCCAAGTGTTAATAAGTTGGTATTTCCAAACGATGATAGAATTTTCAACTTTAATTTTTCACATTTTCAAGAGATGAACAGCCTAGGCATTTCTAATCATGCAGTACGAAAATACTACCATTTAAAATCTGGTCGAATGATGGCAGTCAAGGAGATACGAATTCCTAACGCAAAAAGAAAAAATGATCAAGAAAATGCCCAATTAATTAAAAGCATCAGACAAGAATTTGAGCTACATAAAAAGGTTCATAAAGAAAATCATCAACATGTTGTTAATTTCTACGGACTTTGTGTTCATATTCATCTGGATTTAGCTTTATTATGTATGGAAGTTATGGATATGTCTCTATATGATTTGTATAAGAAAGTGCATAAAAAGAACAAAAGATTCTTCCCAGAAAATTTATTAGGTTCAATCGTAAAGTGTGTGGTTTCGGCTCTTAGTCATTGTAAACAGCAGCATAAAGTTATACACCGTGATGTTAAGCCAGCAAATATTCTAATTAACTATTTGGGGCAAGTGAAATTGTGTGATTTTGGTCTAGCGCGTGTTCTTGATCCGTCAGGTATAATTAAGCACAAAAATCATAATTCTTAGATGCAGGGACGGTGTTCCTTTGAGCATATTTGCGTTATCACTATTTTTCAACAACAAAGCGAAATGAAAATTATCTACTACACTTCTACTTTGTTTTTTGCTTGGTGTTCCTCATACACCGAGTACAAAAAATTGGCAAAAACAAGCTATCTATAAGAGTTTGAAAAATATCTCAGCTTTAAGGAGTACACTTCCAAACTAAGATACTTCTGAATTTTAAAATCGAAAAATAACGACGGGATCGTGTTCCCCATATTCAAAAACCCCCAAGTTTTCTATAATGTTTTACTGATTTAAAAAACATTGGAGTTTTAGGTGTGCCACCTCCGTGTGACCCCTAGAGCACAGGTTCTTTATACCAAAAAGTCACCTATCTTGGAGGGTCTATATCTCGGTACTAACAAATCAGATTCCAATGATTCTTGCATTATTTTTTAGCCTTAAAACATAGCTAAAAAATAAGCTATTGCTTTATCGATTTGTCAGCGTCGAGATATGCGACATCGAAGATTGACTCAAAATCGCATATTTGGCTTCAGATGCCCAACTTCAAAAATCTATATCTCTGCACTACTAAAAGATTTTTCAATAACTCCTTCTATATTTTATGCTTCTGATACAGAACTAACTTTCTGCGGAAAGTTTTTTGCCAAAAATCTCATTTTTACTTGGATACGGGACTTAGAAAAAAGAACAAATTTTTTATTTAAAGGGGGTAAGAATCGTGACTGTATCTTTGTCAGGAAATTTTTTCTGTCAGAAAACCCCTAGAAAGTGACTTTCTAGGGGTAAATTTATAAGAGGAATCGATTGTGCGCATCGAAAAATTCTGAAAATTTTTCCCGGGGGTCAAAAAGGTTGAAAAAAATGCGTCAAAATTAGAGGTTACAAGTTTTAACCCCAACAAAATCATTTAAAAAAATTTTTTTCAATTTTTTGACCCCGGAAAAATTTTTCATAATTTTTAGAATGCGCGCAAAAAAATGAAATGACTATAATTATAGGTGCAAGCTCTTTCGTTGGAACTTTTTCATATATGCCTCCAGAGCGTTTTCTAGGAACCCAAAAATATGATATTCGTACAGACATTTGGAGCCTAGGCATAACAATAAATGAAGTCGTGTATGGTTGTCTTCCATATAATACATTTGAAACTTCGGAATTCGCCTTACTTCAAAGAGCTATTAGTAATGCAAGTTATGAGACTATTATGTCCAAAAATAATGCTTTTAATCACTATTCAAAACGTGTCATAGATTTTGTTAAGCTGTGTCTTCAAGATCATATTAACCGACCAAATTATGATGAATTAAAACAGACCGAATTTTATAGTTTTTATTCTACTAAACCTGAAGACATTTCAAATGAAATAAAGTCTATTTTAGTAAAGCAACAACTTAAAATGAATGAAAAATAAATAATAATTTAGAAAGTTGATGAAGACAAGATTTTACAATTTGCTAATCCAGAATTTCGACAAGGACATTATTTACAGCAAGAGCATATTCATGAACAAAACACTAATAGTTTCGTTAATTTTGATGTAAATCATTTAATTTCGGCTAGAATTTCATATATGCAAATTTTAGGAAATATTTGAGAGAAAATTAAAAATTCTTCGATCACGTTCTGCTCGAGCAATTTTGATAACATTAGTAAATTTTTTTAAACATAAGTGCTACTATTAGGTTGGAAACTAAGTTTTAAGACTCGTATTAAAAATCAAAATTTTATTGAACAAAAAATGAACAAAATAACAAATAACTAATAATCAATGTATTCTCCGCCAGATTCATCACTTTTTTCCATTGTTCTTCGAGTTGGTGGATCCCACGGCGGTACCATTCTCGGTCCTTAGAATCAAAGAATTCAGTAAGAGATTGGCGCATTTCTTCGATCGTTCTGAATTTTTTTCTCGCAACCAGTGTTCCAACGATCGGAATAAGTAGAAGTCGCTTGGGGAAAGGTCCGGGCTGTACGGCGGGTACTGCAGATGCTCCCAACCCATGTCTTGAATCTTCTGCTGTATTTGTCGCGATCTGTGGGGCTTGGCATTGTCGTCGAGGAAAACCACTGGAATTCGGCGGTTTCGAAGGGCGCGGCGGGTGTTTTCCAGCCTTAAATCAAAAAACTAACCTGCGTCATGCAATATTTTTTACGATTTCCGTATAGCTGCATTCAAAATCTTCGGCCAACATGCGCGTAGTCATCGACGGATGGGCTTCGACAGCGACTCGGTCGACTTTCCGAGGGCGTCCAGACCTTTTTTTGTCTTCAATATCCATTTTGTTGCTTCGGAACTTCGAGTACCACAAATAAGCTGTCGCTTTAGACACAGTTCCATTCCCTTTGGCTCGGTTGATGTTGTCCATGGCCTCTTTTGCGCTGTGACCCATCTAAAACTCAAATTTCAGTAGTTCACGAATAATGCCTCCATTTTTTTCCATTTTGCTGAAAAAAAGTGAAATTTTATATAAAAATGATAGTTCAAAAAATAATTGAGAAAACTATATACAAATTTTTTCGTTTGCAACCGAAAATTTTTGATTTTTAATACGAGTCTTAAAACTTAGTTTCCAACCTAATAACAAGGAATACGTCTGAACTCATGGTCAAAATTTTTTGACAATACCTACAGTATCGAGCAAAAAAATCCGCCCAAACAGAAGTATATCAAGTGTATCTGTTTGGGCGGATTTTTTTGCTCGGTACTGTATATAGTTTTGTAGAGCATACCCAAGTATCCATCAAAAATGCAAAAATTAGCTGCTCAAAATCTATCCCTGAGGAGTTAGAGCTTAAAATGCAATTTTTGTGGTCAAAATTAGGGTTTAAATATATCTTCATAACTTTTTATGGTTAAAAGCTTTTTCGATAATTCTTTTTGCATCAATTGGGGGGGGGGGGTGAAAAGACGCAATGTTTTGGGTTAATATTTTTAGTTTTCATCCAATATTAAGCTTATTTTACGTGACTCGATCATTTTTTGCTGAAAAATTTTTTTGTCGATAACCCGCAATGACTCCCCCTTTAAAATTGCATCCAGTCATCTTACCTCTAAATGATTCAAAAAGAATTGTCGACAAAGCTTTTATACATAAAAAGTTATGATGAAAACGTATACCAATTTGGCCTTTATAATAAAAAAAGATGGAACAATTAAAATATTTTTACACAAGGCCTGTTACCTCCCCCCAGGTTCACCGATTTGACGTTTTTTAGTAAATATGAAGCCGCTAAACCACTGGTCAGTATCAATTTGGTCTTTATAATAAAGCGTTATATGCTGCTGGTCACGGTGATCGTTAAAATAAATTTTATTATTTTAGCGATCACCGTGACTGGCAGTTTGGTCACTTGACGCTTTATTGTAAAGAAATTGACACTGACCAGTGGTTTAGCGGCTTCATATTCATTAAAAAGTGTCAAATCAGCAAACCGGAGGAGGGGTAACAGATATTGTGCAAAATTATTTTAATTGTTACCATCTTATATATTTAAACCCTAATTTTGAACCCAAAAATCACATTTTGTCTCTAACTTCTCAGGGATAGATTTTGAGCAGCTAATTTTTCAAAAAATTTGAACATGAGTTTATATTTGTTCCTTGTAAGTTTTATTAGAAAGATGCAAAAATAATTTTCCAACCTAAAATTTTATAATTTAATTTTTTATTTAGGGAAAACGAAGTTCTGAAGAAATTTTTGGTTTATCTTTTATTCCAATTGATCCTTCATTATCATTAGTAAAGGAAATTCAAAAGGGCAGTATTGCTGATTTAAAGGGTATAAAAGAAGGTGATTATGTAATTAACAATGAAAAACTTTCGTTAACACTTGTAAGCTTTCATTGCGTCAACCAAATTCACCTTGAACTTTATAAAGAAGCTGGAGACCGAGCGCCTAGGATGCTCATGATTGTACGATAAGTACGGGCACAGCATTTGGCCTCGCTTTCGAGAACATATACAGGGTGTTTCAGATGAAACCTACCTATTTTATTTTGACATAGCTTTTTTCTGAAAAAGTATTCTGAATTTCCGACTTTTGGAAAATAACGAGCTAATTTGTCCATTTTATGCATGTTTTTTTTGTTTTTGAAAATTTTGACTTTGGGCAAAAAATTTTCCGCCCGGGCTGAGATTCGAACCCGCCCCTTTATGAGCAAAAAGCGAGAGCCATACCACTAGTCTATGAAGGTCGGTTAGTCACTCGTTAAAAATTTTCCGGCGAAACCGACCTTCATAGCCGAGTGGTACGCTCTCGATTTTTGCTCATAAAGGGGAGGGTTCGAATCCCAGCCCGGGCGAAAAGTTTTTGCCCAAAGTCAAGATTTTCAAAAACAAAAAACATGCATAAAATGGACAAATTAGCTCGTTATTTTCCAAAAGTCGGAAATTCAGAATACTTTTCCAGAAAAAAGCTATGTCAAAATAAAATAGGTAGGTTTCATTTGAAACACCCTGTATGTCAGTATAGGCTTGGTCTCGCTTCTGAGTATATTTTTTTGTCTATTTTCCCCAATTATTCTCCCCCAAAACGCTATTGTATGGCAACGCAATCTAATCTTTTAATATTTTTATTTAAAAAACATTTAGGAAAGAGTTAATCAATCTGAAAGTTATGGATTTTCATTAAGCACAACTAAAGAAAATGTCCACTTTGCACGTGGCATTAAACAAGGAAGCATTGCTGAGCTTAATGGACTAGAGGATGGAGATTGCATAATTGAGATAAATGATGTTTGCATCAAGTTAAAAAACAATAAAGTAATTGTTAAAATTTATACTTTTTATGAAAGATTTTGTTAACCACATCCAGGGTCCGGCCCCCAGAGGCTTCGGCCACGATGAAATTTTTTTTCAGTAGTGGGTAAGAATGTGTGCTGAATACGATCCAATCGGTCTTTTTGAGCGAAATTCATGTTTTCGTGCCAATATACAGACTTTTTCAAACAATTGGTGCTTTTCAATGCTGCAAATGAATTTTAAAATGTCGATATTTGGTTATAGAAGTTGATTTTTGACGAAATTTTCCACCCTACTAGGGTTTTTCTAGTCGAGGAATCGATTGCGCGCATTTTCGAGTCATGGAAAAATTTCTCTAACCCTGATTCAGGGAATACAAATTTTTGAGCCATTTTAAGGGTATAAAAAACCCCGATTTTTTGAAAAAGTTTGGATATTGACGCGAAAATATGAGTTTCGCTCAAAAAGACCGATTGGATCGTATTCGGCATACACTCTTACCCACTACTGAAAAAAAATTTCATCGAAAACGAGCGAAAAATGCCGATTTTCGATATATTTTTTGGGCGGTAGCAACTTATGCTACAACCCAATGACATATGTCAAAAAGACGTAGCTAATTTACGAGCATATAGAATATCAATGTTGGGCTAAATATTTATGACGAAAATTTATTGACGATTTAACTTTGACACGAATTGAAAATTATTTATTCTTTTATAAAATTAAAATAAAATATTCACAACAAAACAATTTTTTTATTTGCTAAAAATTAAAAAAAGAGCCGCAGCTGCGGATAAAAGCCGCAGCTACGGATTTATCCGCAGTTTTGAATACCAGTTTTGAATTTCGATTGCAAACTGTTTTTTGGGATAAAAAATGGATTATACTGAAAAAAGCCGCATCAAAAACGGTTTTATTTTCGCTTAAATCGACTTGAAAAAAATCTCAAAACGTACACGCAATTTACATGGAAAAATCGTGATTTTTGTTGCCCCAAAAGCCCCCGTCGGCCCCGGACTGAGAGGGGCCCTCGGCCTCATTTTTGTACCCTGACCACATCTCAATCTATAAAAATTATAGGAAGCATTAAATCTAGTCAAACAAATTCCAACAAAAGTAAAATTGCTTATTTGGAAAAAATCTAGTTATGAGTCATCACATGATATAAATTCTAACATCGATCAATTTAATAAAATTGAATTAAAAGTGCTAAAAAAAGTAGCATATCAATTGTATGCAGAACATCGACTAAAGCCTAATGGAGAATATCCAATCAAATTTGATAACAATCGAAATAAGAAAACTCCTCAATCCAAAAAGGTATATATTATTGGTTTGGAATTTTAAAAATTAGTTGATTTTCAATTTTTAGAATCCTGATACCAAGTTTAACTTATCATCAAGTTTATCAATTACATGGCTTGGTGAAGCGTGTGCTTTTGTGCATCTAGATGGCATAAACTTTATTATAGACCCATTATGGACTAACAATCCAATTTATAAGCGTTATAAAGATCCAGTTATTTCAATGGATGAAATACCTCCGGTAACTTTGTCAGCTTGAGTTTGTGCGTTCAAACTCGACTGGATCGAGTTTGCACGCGCAAACTCGAGTAGCAGATAAACTCGGGGCCTAAAAATGAATGAATTCTCCGATTTTTTCTCTCTCTAAAATTAAGCCATTTACTATTTCCGACCAAATTACGCTTTATTATACAGGGTGTCCAAAAAACCAGATGTTTGCGATTTTTTCAAAAATTTTCAAGTTTGTAAGAGACGCTTTTTTGAACACTTGAAGGTTCCAGGCGACAAATGTTAAACGGTTCGAGCGGGCTCCAAGTTGAATTTATTTAGTGAGATTAACGCATGGAAAAGTTTTAAAAATCATTTTCAAGTTAATCCGAGTTCCTGCAAAAATTCAAAACCTTGTCCGAAGGCTTATCAACAATTGCTCCAATGGGAAAGTGCCCCCTCCAGACTACTGCCCCCTTTAAGCAACTGCCCCAATGGGAAAGTGCCCCTTTCAGACAACTGCTCCCTTCAGACAACTGCCCTATTTGGACAACTGCCCCAGTGGATAACTGGCAGTTATTCGCTGGAGCAGTTGTCCAAATAGGGCAGTTGTTCTACAGGGACAGTTATCCACTGGGGCAGTTTACCTCGGGGCAGTTGTCCAAATGGGGCAGTTGTCTGGAGGGGGCACTTTCCCTTTGGGGCAGTTGTTGACAAGCCTTGTCCGAAGCTCAAAAACCCGATTTTACATTGATTTTTTAAATATTTTTCTAACCTGTCTAAAACACCCAAGATTAATTTTTTTGGCCAAATTTTCTTTCTGGGCGATGTATTTCAACATGGTGAACATTTCTAGCGTGTTTTTGAAAAAGAAAATTTTTTCGATCTCCAACTTATCGCCCGTGTAAAAATAGGTAAAAAATTGAAAGTTTTCGGATTTTTTCAAAACCATTCTAAAAATGTTCAATATGTTGAAATACATCGGCCAGAAAGCAAATTTGACCGAAAAAAATTATCCAGGGTGTTTTAGACAGGTTAGAAAATTCAAAAAATACATGTAAAATCGATGGTATTGAGCTTCGGACAAGGTTTTGAGTTTTTGCGGACCTCAGTTTGACTCGAAATGACTTTAAAAAACTTTCCCATGCGTTAATCTCACTAAATAAATTCAACTTGGAGCCCGCTTGAACCGTTTAAAGCAATCTTTGAGCGCTCAAGAAAGTATCTCTTAAATTTTCAACAAAATAACCCTATATGGCGCTTTCTATGTGAGCAATCTATTGCGCGATCGCCAAATATTGAAAACGCTTCCCTGATTCAGGGAAGATAATTGTGTATTGAAGCGAAAATAGGCTAATACTGGGTTAGGTTTTTCAAGGTCCGGCAATGCGCGCAATCGATTTCTCGCATAGAAAACTCAGAACCGGGAGAGCAAGTGCCTTCGGCACTCAAGGGATCGTACCAAAATTTTTTTACGTTTTTCGGTTCAATTTTTTTCGAATTTCTTGAATTTTTTTGAATTTTTCGATTTTTTTCAAAATTTTCCGATTATTTTCAATTTTTTTCGAATTTTTTCAATTTTTCGGATTTTTGTCAATTTCTATCCAATTTTTCGCTCGACTGGATCGAGTTTGCACGCGCAAAAGGGTATTCCCATGATTTTGGTGTCGTTTTTCTTCTCTCACCGAGCTCTTTCCAAAAATCTAAGTCGTAACGGGATTGGGCTTAAGGTTACAAAATTCGGTGACACAAACAAAATGACAGACATTTCTCGTTTAATGTTAAAAGATAGAGTTATTTTAGTAAAAATTTAAAAAACTTGAAAATTTTTGAAAAAATCGCCCAAAAAAGCAAAAATTCGGTTTTTTTAGTCGCTCTTATCAACCAGTGCTCACAGTAAACATTCAGAACATTGTCTTCTTGTTTTTTATGAAAGATACATTTGCTCAGTGACTGGCAGCCAGTTATTAAATGCTGGAAACTTATGCAAAGAGTCTATTAGGTTTTTGCATAAGTATCCAGCGTTTTTTTCATATTAGTTGTTTTCGATAGAGACATCCATTTTCTTCGAGATTTTTTTATTAGAATATGAGGACCAATTATGAGGAAAGTTTTATGCAAATTTCAGCATTTGGCGACTTCAAGGTTTCGTTGTAATGCAAATTTAAACAAACATGAAAAATGCGGTTTTTAATTTGATAACATGTATCTGCATAGACAAATCCGTTTTCGATGCGGTTTTTCGCCCTTCTTGGGTATTGAATTACGGGGAACATGATCCCGCTTTCGATTTTTTAATCCGACTCATAGTTTTTGAGAAAATTGAGAAATTGTAACCACAAACCCCATTTTTTGACCATTTTCAGCATTGGTTGACAGAGCCTAAGGAAAAAAAATTTTCATCCGAAATTGCTTGTAAATCATGAGAAACTGCCTAAAATATGTTTTCTATTTGATTTGGATCAAATCTGAGAAAAAAATTTTGACCCCTTTTTGACCCTCATTGGGGTCAAAAATTTTTTTCTCAGATTTGATCCAAATCAAATAGAAAATATATTTTAGGAAAATATAGTTGCCCTTGATTTGCAAGCAATTTCGGATGAAAAAATTTTTTCCTTAGGCTCTATCAACCAATGCTGAAAATGGTCAAAAAATGGGGTTTGTGATTAATGATATTATAATTTGGTTAAGTAGAAAGTGACAAAAACTTGAAAGAGAGTTATTTTTACAGCCATGGATATATCGGTTGGAAAAATATTTATGGGACGTTAATTTATGATCATAAAGGGGCCATCCATAAATTACGTTTCCAAAAATCGCAATGTTTTACCTCCCCCCCTTTTTTTAATTTGAAAATTGAGAAAAATTATAATGAGCGTAACTTTTCGGCTGATCCCCTTTTGGAAACTTAATTTATGGATGATCCCAAAGGTTCATAAGGAACATTTTTACGTAACTTTCATCAAAATCAAGGAGAAATGTTCTGAATGTTTACTGTCAGTGGCGTCATGATTTCTATAGCGCGTCAAGTTGGCGAACGCAGAGGAGGTGCAAAAATATTTTAATTTCTACCGCCTTAATTTTTAGTTACATTTTGGGATAATTAGTAACATTTACAATTTTGATGTTGAGAATGTTATTTATCTAGCCAAGAAGTCTCCAAATATGGAATGGTTTGTTCCACTGGGAATCAAAAAATGGCTTTATGATCGCATACCAAATAAAAAAGTTCATGAATTATCATGGTATAATATTAGTTTGTTCAATAAGTATTGCAATTTTTATAACATCAATATTAACAAAATATTAAAACATCTACAGAAATCCGTTTTTAATGGAAATAAACTGGGGAGGGGGACCAAGCGCTGTCGCGCTTGGAGGAAAGAGGAGATTTTCTGATCCGATCGATAAAAATTTGCGCCACCCTGTACTTATAATATTATGCCGCTTGAGCTTGCAAAATCAAAACAACTTTAGGGGATGTTCAATGTTTTTCCCAGTTTTTCCACAAGTGTATCAAATTTGGTGTGTTCCAGCTAAGAATGGTTTGCCTATGAAAGTAATTATGTTTTATATTAGATGATAATATAAACAGGGGACAGACCGCCTCCGGCGCTCGGCCTCATTTCCGAGCGGCGCTAGTGGTATATACACATTGAGTATAGATGACTTTAATAATTATATGAGTATAACGATTTTTTACCCAAAGGGTAAAAAGTAAAAAAATTTTTTGAAAGCTACACCCAGTGATGTCCCAGTTTTGGTTTTAACCTAATTTTGGTTTGGTTAATACGCCATGACACCCCTGTTACATTTGATATTTCTAGTATTTTGAGCTATGCTGATTACGAATATGCAAAAATTAATATAGGTTTATTCAAAAAATTTCGAACTAGAGGCCTTTGAACATTGGGACACATCTGGGTATGTTGCAAAGATTATCTTTTTTTCTAGATGGAACTGTGGTCTTGTGATCTTCCCAAAAGTTGTAGCGCATAAATTCATCAGTACAATGACACCAAAATCATACCTCAATCTTTTAGGGTTTCTGAGATATGCCCATTTTACTAAAGCCTCTAGCTCAAAATTTTGTAATTAAACCTATATTAATTTTTTCATATTCGTAATTAGCATAGCTCAAAATACTAGAAATATCAAATGTAATAGAGGTGTCAATGAGTGTTAACCAAAACCAAAATTTTGGTTAATCAAAACAGTGCTGTGCCGAGAGAGAGGGGGGAGTACAGAAGGTGCATGTATACCTCCCTCAAAGGCTAAAAAAGTTTTAAAAATCCAAAGGGTCTGCCCTTATGTTTTTGGCCAAAATCAGTGCTGTAGCCAGGATTTTTTCTTTGGGGTAGAAGATTCCGACCCTAGTTGTCGACATTTTTAAAAACATAAGGAGAGGCCCTTTGTATTTTTTAAACTTTTTTTGGCCCTTGGGGGGGGTGTACATGTACCCTCTGTACCCCGCCCCCCCCCCGCCCCATGAAAAAATCCTGGGTACGGCACTGATTTTGGTTAACAAAACCAAAATAAAAAGCCGTTAATAATCATCAGTGATGTCTTAATTTTAACCAAATTTTGGTTTGGTTTTTCAAAACCAATATTGTGCATTAAAAAGGACAGAGTAAAGAAACAGACCGTTCGATTTTTAGTTCGACACCAAACTGCTCGGCTAACATCCTTGTCGTTAAACTTTGATCATTCTCCACTGCCTCCAACAGGGCTTCGTCAATCTCCACAGGTCGCCCTCTTCCTTCTTTATCTTCTAGGCTTGTATCACCAGATTTAAACCGATTCATAGCATGTTCTTTGGCCGATTGTTCCATCTCTAAAAACTTCGTTGATCTTACGACACGACTCATAAGCAGTCATGCATTTCTCGAAGTGATATAGCAAGATATGTCGAATGGGCACTACTAAAGATTAGCGACCGCATTGAACGTGAATTTTTTCGAAAAAATTCACTTTCAATGCGGTCTCTTTAGTAGTACCCAGCCCCTGAAACATGATCAAGGAAGCGTTTTCATGTTTCGGGAGTGCGCGCAATCGATTATCGCCTAGAAAGACCTAAGAATCGACGGTTTTCTCATAAAAATCTGAAAATTTCGATTTTCGCTTCAATACACCATCACCTTCCCTGAATCAGGGTTAGTGAAGCGTTTTCATACTTTGATAATGGGCGCAATGTATTCCCCACATAAAATTAGGCCTAGAAAGGTTCTTTTTAGAAAAAATGTTTTTGAGAATATGCCATAAATGTTACGCCTCCATCGGTTCAGAAAAATTTTCACGTTCTACCCTGATTTTCAGGATCAACTGTAATTTTTCATGCTTAGAAAATGCGCGCAATCGATTTTTCGCCTAGAAATTACCTTAAAAAGTCGGTTTTTACAAGAAAATCGGAAAAAAAATTTTCCGAAAAAATTCACGTTCAATGCGGTCGCTAATCTTCAGTAGTGCCGTCGAATGTGGATATGGTTATCGATTGCATTTTTAAGCTAAAATATAGAGGAATTTATTTAATAAAAAAAAATTAAAAGCGCATTAAATAAGCATTTAATTATGAAGCATATAAATAAGCATTTAAAATCTTTATTGCGGATAATTACGCACCAACCTAATATCCTAATATTATAGTCATAAAAAGATTAAAAGTTTAGGAATTGTGGTGTGGTTGGGTCGTCATTGGACCTTACAATCGATTCTATCATGCGGGATCTACTGGTTATTGGGAACAAGAATTTCATAAAATTGGGGCGAAACTTGGTCCGTTCGATTTAGCTACTATTCCTATAGGTTATTCTACACCAAGGTATTCATTCGTTTATTAATTTCAACTTATTTATTGCTTTAGTTCAAATTTAATGATAGCAAATAGCCACTTAAGCCCTCCAAACGCTGTAAAAACACATAAAATAGTCCAATCGAAGAAAACAATTGCAATTCAATGGGGCACTTATGAATGGGAACCTGATGTAGGAAAAAAAAACTTGCATTATTACTTATTTATTTATAGAATGATCAAAAAGCAAAAGATAATATCCTTGAATGTATTAAAGAAGATTCCGATTTACAAAATTCATTTATAATATTGAATGAAGGAGAAGATTATGTAGTTTCTCCAAAAACACCTGATGAGACAACTGAGAATGCATAAAATTTTTAAATTTTAAATATGACCTTTTTTGTCTAGTTGTTTGCTTATTTTTTTTATTAAATTTATTTGGGAAGGGGATCAAAATTTTTAGACCTCTGCACAAAATCGCAAAAATTTATGTTTAAAAATGCAATAATTGGCCTCCGCGCAAATTCTCGACAAATTTCACCTTCCCCTTTTCACCTATGGGGGGGGGGGTCGATCCGCTGAATCGTTTTTCATTGTTATTTTTCGGTGACAAGTTCAAGAAGGGGTGTACGGCATACAGACAGGTAATATATTCTCTTTAATAAAAATACCTCCACTAATAGAATCACGGCTTACGAGAATGGCAAAAAAGTTCCCCGTAAGAACGTTCTTCTTTCTATATAGCAAAGTGGCAGATCTCCTAATTTTCAGTTTCACATGGGGAGGGTTCAATCACGGTAGTAAACATGCCAAATAATTTCAAAAATATGTTACATGTTTGTTTTTTTTGAAAACATGTAGCATGAAAAATACTCTCCAGGAATCAAACCCTTCTTGTGAGAAACTGAAAATCAAGAGATCTGCAACTTCACTATGATAGCAAGACGAACTTTCTTCAAAAGGACTTTTTTGTCATCTTTATGAGCAGTGAGAATAATCCTCATTAATAGAGCGATAACCCCCAGTAGCGTAGCAGCCTATTACAATCTATTCGAATAGAACGAGTCTTATAACTTCATTAGCCTCGTACCATATGTTATAACCATTGTTCTTATAACATTATCATGTAACAAACATTGTATCCTATCTCCGCACCACTACCAAATATAATTATCGAGTGACGTTTTATTCTTCGAAGATTTTTAACATGATTTGTGACATGTGATTGTTCGATAGCGAGAGATTTATCAACATCATCATCGTCGGCATTGATAGCGTCGGCTACATAGGCCAGCAAGACGACACCAACGTCTTAAAGGGGGGGGAGTGCAAATTAGGGTCCTTTCTTCAAAATTTTTTTTTGAAAAATAACCTTCTAGGGGTAAAAATAGGGTGAAAATCGATCACATGAAAATGCTTCCTTCACCTTGTTTTCGCGAAAATAGCACTATTTTACGTAAAACTCTTTGCCGTTTAGAATTATGCAAACGTGAAATAGTGCTATTTTCGCGAAAACAAGGTGAAGGAAACATTTTCACGCGACGGGGATGTGTGCAATCGATTTTGCACCTTATTTTTACCCCTAGGAGGTCACACGGCGGGACAAAATCGAAAAAAATTGACGAATTAAAAATTTTGATTATATTCGCCTGACTTGCAATAAATTCCACTTATTGAAACGAAAGTTTAAAAATTTTTTGAATTTTTGCCAAAACCGTTGAATTTTTCTAAAACTTTGGAGACAAATTCCAAATTAGCGAAAACGAAAATTCCTGACAACTGGAATTTGTCTCCAAAGTTTTAGCAAAAATTCAACGGTTTTGGCAAAAATTCAAAAAATTTTCCACTTTCTAGGTATATAGAAAATAAAAACAACTAAAATTCTTTCGGCTAATCGCAGTCTTGAAGCAAGAAGAGGCTGTAGTAAAAGAAAAATGAAGATTTATGAACTTAATGCTGACCAAAGTTTTGCACTACAACCTAGAAGCAGGAATTTAAAAAGAATGTTAAGCAAATCAAAGACCTCATTGAGCAATTCGATCAGATGCAAAACCTATCCGATCGAGAAATAATCAATCATTGACACACAATTCAATTGATCTTGTATATAAACAAACTCGACACTTGTTAGCAGATTAACCAAGATCAAATTGATTAATTTGATCTTGGCTTCCTAATCGTTTAAATAATTTTTTTTAAACCTATTTTTGAGCCACAAATGTCTGTGACGTAAATGTTAAGACGCTGATGTTGCCCCACCGTCTTGACTACCTTTTTTCTTGCGACTTTTTTAGCGATCAACTCGGAGGGGGTTGTAAAAAAACAATCAATAAGAATATACGAGACGATGTTATACAAATAAAGGAGCTTATCACTATTACAGGGTGAATCAGAAAAAATCGCCCCCTTCGAAAATGTCTTTTTTAATGATCAGTCGATGTTCTCCTCGGGAAAAGCGACGCAAAAGTGCTTGCGCATGGTCCAAGCGCCCCTTCTTCGCTTCGGGTGTCAACTTTTGGCGCTTCTTGAACTTGAATAGTTTCAGAATAAGATCTTCATGAAGAATTCGCAGCGCAGACATTTGGGAAACCCCCAGTTTCTTGGCTAACTTTCTGGAGGAGTTCACGTTGGTCGTTGGGTTTCGCTTAAGCATTCTTTGGCTCTTTGTCAATTTTTTGGAGTTTCCAAAGTTTTTTTGCCTCTTCCCTTTCTGTCTTCGTTGCTACCAATTTCTTCTTATTGCTTAATATCATCCCTAACAAGTGTCCGTGGAATATAAGAAGTCGAGCAATTTCATGTTCCGATATTCCTCGTTCATGCATTCGAATTCTTGCCGATCTTAATTCCTTCATTTTTAGCTAGGAAATTGTTATTTATAATGTTTTGAATATAAAAAAATATAAATGAACATTTTCAGAGGGGGCGGTTTTTTCTGATTCACTCTGTAGATAAGCACAAAGAGGAACAATCGATATAACCATTAAAACAGTTTGGTTATAACTTTTATAATTATTAACACTTACCATCTCTAAGTGTCGGGATTTTTTGTGAATTTTTCACGCTAACACGATGGCGCAAAATTTTTGTTGTTGAAAAAAGGGCCTTTGTGTGGTATAGGGGCAATTCTTTGTAATTAGTGTTGTGCAGTTGTAAATTTACAAATGTAAATTTACATAATTTACGTAAAATATGCAAAATCAAATCGACTCAGATGGGATTCGAACCCGAGACCTTGTAGAAAAAAATCAAAAAGTCCATTTTTTTCAAAAACGCCAAAAATATTTTTTCATGTCAAAAATATGTCGGAATTTTTTCATTTTAGTATTTTTAACTTATCTCCTCGTAGGAAGGGAATTAGGAGCACATCGTCCACTCATTGTAAAGCTAAAAACATGACGAATAGCCAGGCCTTCCCTTTTTTATTTTCAATTAAAAGATTGAACATCCCAGAAAAAAGGGTTAAAATGTTTCACGTTCAAAAAAAGTTTTTTAAAAGGTCTTAGAAAAATGCGCTGATGTAATTTTAAAGTTTTTTAGAATAGAATTAAAGTACCTGGAGACCGAGCGCCTTCGGCACTAGGGCGCGCCTGCAGCGCGCTCTCCGAGATTCGGGGGGGGGGATTGTACAGTATGAATTATTATACGAAAAAATGTTTGAAAATTTTTTTAGCGGTAACGACATTACTTTCGGAGTGAACGATAGCTCTATTACTATATAAGGATATGGTATGAAGTAGAAACGGAAAGAAGATAATGAAAATGAATCAAATTTCTTTTATTTCATCATTAGGTAAGCAAAAACGGTCGTTTGATGTTTTGAAACTTGACATTTCAAAACGTTTTTTGTTTTTGAGGATTTCTCGGGAAATTTAAAGCCAATCCTGATAGTTTTGGTGTTGTTAGAAAGCTGGATTTCGTAACAATCGAATGACACCAAAATCATGCCAAAACTCTTTCTGGTTGTGATGATATTGTATAATTATTAAAAAATGTCGAAAAAACTGACATTTTTTAAACTAATTATGCAATAACTCCTCAACCAGAAAGAGTTATGGCATGATTTTGGTGTCATTCGATTGCTATGAAATCCAGCTTTCTAACGACACCAAAACTATCAGGATTGGCCAAGTATTTCCGGAGAAAGAAATCCTCAAAAACATAAAAAACGTTTCGAAATGTCAAGTTTCGAAACATCAAACGACCGCAAAAAAATTCAGGAAAAGAGAAATTTTGAGCTTTTAGTATTTTTTATATTTTTCTTGTTATTATTTACCAACTGCTATGGTGATGATCATCCTCGTGCTAAGGGAAATTTTCATATTGCTTTGGGTGTCAAAAATGGAAAATCATCAGAACAACACACACTTAAAGGGAATGCATCAGATTTATGGTAACAGTTTCGCATTTTATCCTAATCACCTGTTTTTAGGTGCGAAGCGACGATAGATGGTGATACCACATTGCGACTACGCGATTCCGAATCGTATTTTGAAAATACAAATACTAATAAGATCTTTAAGAA
>OZJO01009894.1:0-23802 GCA_900406225.1 Acrobeloides nanus
CGAATTTTGGTCTTAATCAAGAGCAAAATCTTTTGGATCCCGTTGGGAATCAAACTTGAGAGCAATTTCTACGAGCCGGCAGTCTTCACCGCTCGGCCATGAGGGCTTCTAATATACATTATTAAATTTCAACTGTAAGACTTACATAAAACATGATATGGGGCTAAAAATTTTCCTTGAAGGGTACCCCATGTTTTTGGTGCCATTTTTCTTCTCTCACCGAGCCTATCAATTGATATAGGCCGTGATGGAGTTGGACTTAAAGGGAGTGTACTTTATAACCGGATCTCGAAAAAAATTTATTTTCACAAAAATGACCCTAGTAGAGGTAAAAACATGCGAAAAATCGATTGCGCGCATTCCCAAAGCGTGAAAATGCTTCCTTGACCCTGATTCAGGGAAAAAGATGTGTGTATTGAAGCGAAAATCGAAAAATGTTGAAATTTCTCCCTCAAAATCATATTTCTGGGGGTAATTTTATGCGGGGAATCGATTGCGCGCATTCCCGAAGCATATCGCATTTCATACATAAAAAATTGTATCGCAGGTCGGCGCTTCGCGCCGATACAATTTTTCCCTCGTCCATCACACCCAACTGCGACATGTTTTCTAAATTTGACCCTCTTGTGGCGATATGGGGGTGGGTCAACCCACCCCTTGCCCACGTATGTCCTGGCTACCGTCCAACTGCGCTACCATTATGCTACCGAGACATACAGCTGATGCCCGTTAATTGATGAATACTTGAAGATGTATTTTCACCAATTAACATCCATCAGTTGTAGGTCTCGGTAGCACAATGGTAGTGCACTTGAACAGTAGCTAGGAGGTCCGGTTCGAGTCCCTGTTGGATCCAAAAACTTTTGCCTAATTTAAAAATTTCTGTTTTAGGATTGTAAATAAGTAAACTACTATCTTTTCTATTCATAGAAGACTTTTGTAAATCATCTCAAGGAAGTCATGTTTTTTCCTTAATCCCATTTAATTCGATTGGCAATAAGGATTTATTTCCGCTCCAAATAAAGCTACTTCTCCGTACAGACTTTTTGCACCACTTGTTTATTCCACGTTTTACGAAAAAACCTAGGCGGGGCTCATGGTGCGCGAAATTGTTGACATGAGAGAGTATGCGTGCATGCATAAAATTTTTCTTCTCTTCTCGTATTTCTCGGCGTTGTCCGCGAAGGCCTTCTACTCGAAATTCAACATCCAAAGGTGGGTCGGGCCGGTGTTACCCATTTTGTGTGTGTGATAGTGAAGAAGACATATAGCGTAATTAGTGCTGTGTTTGTTGGTTACCGAGGCCGTTGTTGATTCCTTTTATTTCTTGCCTGTACTCTTTACACGGTTAACTATCGGCTCATCGACGGATTTATTACCATTTGAAGAAAACCGGATTTGAGTATTGAAACGATTTTCTACGAGTTTAGAAAAAGATGGTTTTATTGAAAATTGCTAGCTTGGTTTTGGTTCTATCAGTGATTGATTTGGTCAAAGGTCAAAATGATGCTAATAATTGTGCCGTTAACCAGCTATTTAATGGAAAAATTTGTACTTGTGTTCCAGGGTATGTTAAAGGAGCAATTAAAAAATATTGAGCTCTGTTATGGTTGGCACTAATTCAAGGTCGAAATTAGTTACGAGTCATTCAGTGACCACCATAGTGTAGTGGTCCAGTGCGCTGCCAAGGCTACGGCATCACCAACACTAGCAAGAGTTCGGTTCCCCTTTGCGTCCAAAATATTTTGCCTATCATTACAAGAAAACAGAATTTCGAAGTGTCGAAAAAAACTTCAAAAAGGGGAGGTGTTGTGGTTGGCACTAATTCAAGGTTGAAATTAGTTACGAGTCATTCAGTGACCACCATGGTGTAGTGGTTCAGTGCGCTGCCAAGGCTACGGCATCACCATCACTAGCAAGAGTTCGGTTCCCTCATGTGTCCAAAAGTTTTTTCCGCCTTTCCTGAATCAGGGTAGCATTTTTCCACTTCAAAAATTCGAATTCTCCACATATTTTTACCTCTAGAGGGATCATTTCCAAAAAAAATTTCCACGTGGGTGGCCCCATATGGTATAGTAGTTGATCAGTTTTTGACCCTACGGAATTTTTTTGAAAAGTGCATTTTCCTTACCCACCTATGCCCGGAGTACCATATCCCTTCATAAGTAACTCAGAGGGGGATCTGTGGTTGATTTTTGAAAAATAGAAAATTTTTGGTTTTGGGCAAAGAAATTGAAATTGTTGAATGAAACTTGTTCCATCGTGTTCCCCATATACAAAAACGGTAGAAATGCGCAAAAAATCCAACCCTAAAAATTCGACCTAAAAAAACGTTTTATGACCCTTGTGAGTTCGAGCCTGCGCCAATATCATGAATGGCCAACGTTCTAGCCATTAGGCCATGCGCACTCTTTTTTTCTTTTTTTTCTCTTCTCATAAACAAAATTTGTTTATGTAGAAAATTGTTGTCAATTACACTTTGTTGTCTCTCGAATCATTTCATTGAATTTGATTCATTTCTCCGATTCAACTTCTCTTTCCGTTTTGTTCCTTCTCACTTGTCCGTTCATTCCAAATTCCCCAATCATGGTTGCGGATTCCAATTGCCGAGCCGTTGATTACTCGACCGGTCGGGTCTTCAGAAGGAATACTGAAGGGTAATTCCAATCCACCCTGGTTGATGGAGAAAAACGAGCAATAAATTCAGGTTTCTGTCAAAATCGGGCTCACGTCGGAAATTTTCTATTCGGATGCCGAACAGATTGTTGTTGACGCGAGCCGTTGAATAGAGAAACTATAGTGGCTCATGGATAAAAGTTTAGAGAATATATTACTCTATCATTTTCCGGAAGAGAAAGAAAAAAAACATACAAGGTCATAAACAAAAATTTGTTTGTGAAGAAAATTAAATATGAATTTGTTGAAATTTGAGAAAATTTTAAAAAATTTTCCTGTTGAGGGTGGCGAATATTTCCCGCCAAAATGACTAAAAATGGCCAAAAAATCGCATTTTTGGGAAAAAATAGCCATTTTGTGACGATTTTTGGTGAAAGATACCATGTTTTTGGCGCAACATTTAGATGAAGCGACAAACTAAAAATGGCATTTTTGGGACAAAAAAATCGCATTTTTCGAGCAAATTAGCCATTTTTTGACGATTTTTGGGAAAGATACCATGTTTTTGGTGCAAAATTTAGATGGAGTGACATACTAAAAATGGTATTTTTAGCCAAAAAATCGCATTTTTGGGGTAAAATAGCCATTTTTTGACGATTTTTGGAGAAAGATACCATGTTTTTAGCGCAAAATTTAGAGCGACTAACTAAAGATACCATTTTTGGCCAAAACATCGCATTTTTGGTGCAAAATAGCCATTTTTTGACGATTTTTGGTGAAAAATATTATGTTTTTGAGGCAAAATTTAGATGGAGCGACAAATCTATTGTAGCTGGTTGGATTAAAAGATCCGCTTTAGTTGAAGGTAATCTACGTGGCCTATACGGTCCTGCGCACCGGGTCAGAGCTCGTGTATTGGTGTGCTCCGTGCGTGTACAGGGTGAGCCAAAAAACCGCACTTGTTCGTTTTTTGGTGAAAAATTTTCAAAATTTTTTTTCAAAAAATCACCTTTAAAGGACCAGTCCAGTGAGTTACAACCATATGAAAAAATGATATATTCGGAAAGATCATGAAAATGGAGCATTTTTTGTTTTTACGGCATGTTCTGATTCGTTGTAGTTTTCGGGATAATTGCGTTTGAAATTTGTTACAAGCTATTCGTTGTAATACACAAACTTTTTTGAACTTTTTGCGGAAAAATCGATTTTTGCATAGATTTTTTAAATTTTCTTCAAATGAACATTGTAGCAATTTTTTATAGCTAAACGAGACGAACAAAATGACACTAAAATTATCCAATTTGAACATTGTTTTGGGTTATTGAAACGAAAACATGAATCAAAATTTCGTTTCAATAACCCAAAACAATATTCAAATTGGATTATTTTGGTGTCATTTTGTTCGTCTCATTTAGCTATAAAAATTATACAATGTTCATTTTATGAAAATTTAAAAAATCGATGCAAAAATCGATTTTTCCGCAAAAAATTCAAAAAATTTTATGTATTACAAAGAAGAGCTTGTAACAAATTTCAAACGCAATTATCTCGAAGACTACAACGATTCAGAACATGCCGTAAAAACAAAAAATGCTCCATTTTACATGAATTTTCCGAATATATCATTTTTTCATATGGTTGTAACTGACTGAACTGGTCCTTTAAGGGGTATTTTCAAGCGATTTTTGAAAAAAAATTTTGGAATTTTTTTGCCAAAAAACACAAGTACGGTTTTTTGGCTCACTCTATTAGTATACTTTTTATGAAAAATTGAACAAAATGGACTTGTTCAAGAATTTTTTGGGTGGGTGTGAATGTATCCAATACGAATTCCTTTTCTTTTTTTATAGTTTATTCTTTGACCTTGTTTACACCAAAAAATGTAGAACAAAGTTATGTTAACTAATCCGACTCAAAACTGATTCTTATCTTACACTTCGTTTTTTAACGACCTCAAAACCTTAGATGCCTAATAAATTCTGACAATGTTTCGAAGAAAACATCGAAAGCCATTGGTTATCTGACTCTTATACACACCCAGCGAAAAATCGTTACAAAACAAGAAAAATTGTATGGCCTTGAACGGGCTGGGTTCCTTGCCGAAATACACATACCACCTGTAGCGGAAAAATATAAGAAATTTGCGATTAAAATGGATGAAAATTGTATAAAAATTTTGGAGACAAAAGAATTTTTTTAGTATAAAAACTTGAATTTTTCGTGAGCAACACGATCAATTGATTGAATCAGGTTCAACGATATTGAAACGATTGGTCAAACATTAGAAAATTCGCATAGGAGGTCACCCACGTGATCAAAAATCGGACTTTTTCAACACTTGATTTTTTTACGAAAATGACCCCATAGGGGTTTTTCATGCGGGGGGCACGAATCCGAGCGAATTTTGGCTTGAAAATGCATAGAAACTCAGAAAAATTGCATTTTTATTCTTTCTGTTTCTTACTTTTTTGCATTTTTTTTGCACTTTTTTCTAGTTTCTATGCATTTTCAAGCCAAAATTCGCTCGGATTCGTGCTCCCCTCATGAAAAAGCCCTTATGGGGGTCATTTTTGTAAAAAAATTCAAGTGTTGAAAAAGTTCGATTTTTGACCACGTGGATGATCCCCCCCCTAATCTATACTTGATCCGAAAATTCGAAAAGAATGGTCGAATGAAACGATACGAATGAAACGATATAATGGAAAAAACCAATAAAAATTTTTTATGGCAAAATTTTTCCCATGAGAAAAAATTTTTATTGGTTTTTTCCATTATGTCGTTTCATTCGTATCGTTTCATCCTTTTCGTTTCATTTGAGTCTATGCCCGTCAAGTTCGGAACCCTTACTTGTTAGGGGAATCAACGTGAAAAATCGATTTTTCACAAAATTCACCAAATCGGCTGATTTTTTGTACTCGGGGGTTTTCGGGTATGGGAAACTCGAATTCGAAGAAATTTTTGAATTTTGGCCGTAGGAAAGATCGAATCGGCAAATTTTCTCGAAATTTTTGAATTTTCTCATGTTTTATCAATCGTTTCAATATCGCTGAACCTGATTCAATCAAATTACTGTGTTGCTCATGAAAAAATTTCGACCATATGTATCAATTTCAAGACCACTCATGAATCATTTCTTAGTTGTTGGTTTCAAAAATTCCTCAGCATTAAGACAAGGCCATGAAAATCGTCCTTGAAAAGCGAGAAATTTGCTCACCGATATATAAAAAAATCGACCGATCAGCATTCGATCGTAAATTGTTTAATAGGCTTTTCTCAAATTGAAGGCCAAACTTACGTAGCACTTAGTTGGCCATTTTGCAACCAATTTTTTTCACACAACCACAAACAGGTTCTTGGTTCTCTCCTTTTAGGTTGATTCATGATTGAAAGGCACTTCGGTTTTTTATTGATAAAACAATCTTTATTTTGGGAGTGTGTGGAAACATGTTTTCTATAAAAACATCTTCATTTATGTCAAAGGGCGAAAGAGGAAGAAAAATTGGTTGATCATCAAGAAAATATAATTTTTGAGTGGATTAAAAATATTGAAAATTTTTATAAAAATTTATTTCTGAAAAAATTTTATGTGAAAAAATAGTAAAAAAAGTAAATTTATATTAAAGGGGGGGTCTCATTTGGGGGTCATTCTCCGAAAAAATTTTTTTTGCCAAAACAGCCTATATAGGGGTAAAATCATGGGAAAAATTGATTGCGCGCATTCCCAAAATGTGAAAATGCTTCCTTGACCCTGATTCAGGAAAAAACGGTGTGTTTATTGAAGCGAAAATCAAACATTTTCGGATTTTTATGAGAAAACCGTCGATTCTTAGGTTTTTCTAGGCGAGGAATCGATTGCGCGCATTCCCGAACCTTGAAAACGCTTCTTTGACCCNTGCCATTTTTGATAAATTTTGCAATTTTTTACGAATTTTTCAATCTTGATGAATTTTAATTTTTTTTGACGATTTTCAAAATTTAAAATTTTTTTCAATTTTGACAAATTTTGCATTTTTGATGAATTTTTCAAATTTTTCAATTTTTTTAAACTAATTTTATAATTTCTGATGAATTTTTCAATTTTGGCGAATTTTTATTTTTTTACGAAATTTTCAAAATTTAAAGAATTTTTCAATTTTGACTTTTTTTAATGAATTTTATCCCAGTGAATGTGATACCATAATAATGAAAAAAAAATTTTGCCTTATTTTGCAAACAAATTTTTCCAAAATTCAACAGTTTTAACCCTAGCGGGATCGAACCTGGCGGATCCAACGTTGCTTAACTCGCCAGATCGGGCAGGATCACACCATACTCGCATCTAAGAAAACACTCACTACTAGCATCTAAAAAGTTTAGCATTGGGGTTTGAAATAGGCTTTAACTAGTGAAAATTAAAAAACTTGAAAATTTTGAAAAAATCGCAAAGGTACTATTGTTTTGGGGCACCCTCTACATGAAAAAAAATTTGCATAACAGTATTTTTTCGGGAAATAATAAGTAGAATAATTTTAGATACTTCGCCTCAGAAAACGAAGAGTCCGCCAAACGCTGTGAAGATGAATGTGAAGAAGTAGGCTAAAAAACCCTTTAAAAAAACAAGACTTTTTCTCCTAATTTTTAGGTCTATTCTACCTATTTCACATATGGAAAATGTGTCAAAGAAATATTCGACAAAGCAGATCAACAACCAGCTTGCAACATGCGATGTGGACTCGGACTATACCTATGGGCGTCCATAGCTATTTTCGTAGTTATAGCCGCTGCTTTAGCTACCCTATTCTTCACTATTCCATTGTGTATTGCTTCATGTTGCTCATGTTTACAGGCTAGGAAGGTAAGACAAGACCATTCCAGTCAGTGACAACCATATGAAAAAATGATATATTCGGAAAGATCATGAAAAATGGAGCATTTTTTGTTTTTATGGCATGTTCTGAATCGTTGTAGTTTTTGAGATAATTGCGTTTGAAGTTTTGAATTTGTTACAAGCTCTTCGTTGTAATACACAAACTTTTTTGAATTTTTTGCGGAAAAATCGATTTTTGCATCAATTTTTTAAATTTTCATAAAATGAACATTGTAGCAATTTTTTATAGCTAAATGAGACGAACAAAATGACACCAAAATTATCCAATTTGAAAATTGTTTTGGGTTATTGAAACGAAAGCATGAATCAGAATTTTCGTTTCAATAACCCAAAACAATATTCAAATTGGATAATTTTGGTGTCATTTTGTTCGTCTCATTTAGCTATAAAAAATTGATACAATGTTCATTTTGTGAAAATTTAAAAAATTGATGCAAACATCGATTTAAAAATTCAAAAAAGTTTGTGTATTACAACGAAGAGCTTGTAACAAATTCAAGCGCAATTATCTCAAAAACTACAACAATTCAGAACATGCCGTAAAAACAAAAAATGCTCCATTTTTCATGATCTTTCCGAATATATCATTTTTTCATATGGTTGTAAATTACTGGAATGGTCCTTTAAAAGACAATGAAATTTGAAATGGCACTGATACGCTGGAACACCCTGTAGTAGGATACGATAGTCAACAATTTATGATCATAAACTTATTTTGGGAATTCTAAAATTGTACCCAAATGAAGAGTAATTAATAATCCAAGTTTCGCGCAATCAACCAGTCAGCCACATATCATTAATCTGATTCGTAACGATGTGATAATCGGGGTTACGCCTAAGTAATTAAAAAAATACTACTGTTGTGTATCCTACTACATACACGGGCAAGGGTTTTTACCCCTAGAGGGTCATTTCCAGAAAAAAATTTCATGTGGGTGGCCCTCCCCCTATTGTGTAGTAGCTCTCAGACTTTCGCTAATTTAACCAAAGCATAAAGTTGACCTCGATTTTGACAAACAAATATGAATAGACCGGAAGTTTTTCATTTACAAATGAAGAAAATTTTCGATTTTAATTCGGTTGAGATAGACTGGATTATTTAGAACAAGTTTTCCAACAGTTTCGATTTTGTTTGTCGAAAAAATAATTACTTACAAATTAACTAAATTTAGCAAAAATAACTCCCTCTTCTCTGAGGAGAGAGGTTAATTTTTTAATGGAAACAAAATTTAACCCCCTCAAATTTTGTCATTTGTGATGAATTGTGGGGACACTCTGTATAGGGACACCCTGTATATAAACAAAAAGTTTGCCAAAAAATTGCATGAGAAGGAAATAAGAGTTTCTTTCTTTTGTCAGAATTTCTAACAAATTTGTTAACTTTTAGGCCAACAAAAACACCAAACGAGTCTATGCCGATAGCCAAGGCGGTGCCCCAGGCAAGGATCAACTAGCCACGATGAGCTACAACCCATATGCTTATTGGCCATACTATGGAAGAACTTAAGAAGACGAACCAACCTCTAGCATGACCAAAAAAATTTCCTATGAAGCTCAATTTTTATTTAAAATTTTCATTTTGTGCCACAAATTCAAGTACAGTAATTAAATCCGGTTTTTAGGTTTATTTCAATAAAAAAATTGATTATAATTTTGCAAAAAAGATTTTTTTTGACTGCCTGACTTTTAGCTTTCAATTAATGTTATTTTCTAGATCGTTTATGTTAATATATTTTTAAAAGGACCAGTCCAATCGGGAAAAAACTCTATGTAAAAATTATATATTTTGAAAATTCATGAAAAATAGAGTATTTTTTGTTTTTACGGCATATCCGGAATCGTTGTAGTTTTTGAGATAATTGCGTTTGAAATTTTGAATTTGTGTACAAGCTCTTCGTTGTAATACACAAACTTTTTTGAATTTTTTGCGGAAAAATCGATTTTTGCATCGATTTTTTAAATTTTCATAAAATGAGCATTGTAGCAATTTTGTATAGCTAAATGAGACGAACAAAATGACACCAAAATTATCCAATTTGAACAATGTTTTGGGTTATTGAAACGAAAACATGAATCAGAATTTTCGTTTCAATAACCCAAAACAATGTTCAAATTGGATAATTTTGGTGTCATTTTGTTCGTCTTATTTAGCTATAAAAAATTGCTACAATGTTCATTTTATGAAAATTTAAAAATTGATGCAAACATCGATTTAAAAATTCAAAAAAGTTTGTGTATTACAACGAAGAGCTTGTAACAAATTTCAAACGCAATTATCTCGAAAACTACAACGATCCAGAACATGCTGTAAAAACAAAAAATGCTCCATTTTTCATGTTCTTTCCGAATATATCATTTTTTCATATGGTTGTCACTGACTGGACTGGTCCTTTAAAAGGCAATGAAATTTGAAATGGCGCTGATACGCTGGAACACCCTGTAGTAGGATACGATAGTCAATAATTTATGATCATAAACTTATTTTGGGAATTCTAAAATTGTACCCAAATGAAGAGTAATTAATAATCCAAGTTTCGCGCAATCAACCAGTCAGCCACATATCATTAATCGGATTCGTAACGATGTGATAATCGGGGTTACGCCTAAGTAATTAAAAAAAATACCACTGTTGCGTATCCTACTACATACACGGGCAAGGTTTTTACCCCTAGAGGGGTCATTTCCAGAAAAAATTTTCATATGGGTGGCCCTCCCCTATTGTGTAGTAGCTCTCAGACTTTCGCTAATTTAACCCAAGCATAAAGTTGACCTCGATTTTGACAAACAAATATGAATAGACCGAAAGTTTTTCATTTACAAATGAAGAAAATTTTCGATTTTAATTCGGTTGAGATAGACTGGATTATTTAGAACAAGTTTTCCAACAGTTTCGATTTTGTTTGTCGAAAAAATAATTACTTACAAATTAACTGTTAAATTTGGAAAAAATAACTCCCTCTTCTCTGAGAAGAGAGATTCATTTGTTTAATGGAAACAAAATTTAACCCCCTCAAATTTTGTCATTTTTGATGAATTTTTCAATTTTTGAGGAATTTTCCTGAGAAGGGTAAATTTTTCAAATGGAAATAAGTTTTAAAAATTCGATTGTTTTTTACCCCCTGGAGGACGAAAGGGTATAACTCAATTTTCAAAATCGTCTGAATGTTGGAATTCAGGGGGTTTTCGACATTGGTAATTCTGAAGGATTTTTGTTTTTGTTTTAACCACTGGAAGTTATCCTACGAAAGGCATACATTTAAACAGGATCAAAAATTCGTACACTCAAATCCCCTTAAACCGGCACCCTTCGGGAGGTGCCGGTTTATCGAATGAATTCCTTCCCCACAGAAAAACTTATATACAGGGTGTTCCAGAAGGTTGGAACTATCATTAAAATGAGGGTTTCTCGTCATCCAATCGGTCATTTTCGATGCAAAAAACCGCAACGAAAATGACCGATTGGATGACGAGAAACCCTTATATCAATAATAATCCCAACCTACTGTGACACCCTGTATATAAACAAAAAGTTTGCCAAAAAATTGCATGAGGAGAAGGAAAATAAGAGTTTCTTTCTTTTGTCAGAATTTCTAACAAATTTGTTAACTTTTAGGCCAACAAAAACACCAAACGAGTCTATGCCGATAGCCAAGGTGGTGCCCCAGGCAAGGATCAACTAGCCACGATGAGCTACAACCCATATGCTTATTGGCCATACTATGGAAGAACTTAAGAAGACGAACCAACCTCTAGCATGACCAAAAAAATTTCCTATGAAGCTCAATTTTTATTTTAAATTTTCACTTTGTGCCACAAATTCAAGTACAGTAATTAAATCCGGTTTTTAGGTTTATTTCAATAAAAAAATTGATTATAATTTTGCAAAAAAGATTTTTTTGACTGCCTGACTTTTAGCTTTCAATTAATGTTATTTTCTAGATTGTTTATGTTAATATATTTTTAAAAGGACCAGTCCAATCGGGAAAAAACTCTACGTAAAAATTATATATTTTGAAAATTCATGAAAAATAGAGCATTTTTTGTTTTTACGTCATAGCCGGAATCGTTGTAGTTTTTGGGATAATTGAGTTTGAAAATTTAAATTTGTGTACAAGCTCTTCGTTGTGATACACAAACTTTTTTGAATTTTTTGCGGAAAAATCGATTTTTGCATCAATTTTTTCAATTTTCATAAAATGAACATTGTAGCAATTTTTATAGCTAAATGAGACGAACAAAATGACACCAAAATTATCCAATTTGAAAATTGTTTTAGGTTACTGAAACGAAAATTCTGATTCATGTTTTCGTTTCAACAACCCAAAACAATGTTCAAATTGGATAATTTTGGTGTCATTTTGTTCGTCTCATGTAGCTATAAAAATTGCTACAATGTTTATTTTATAAGGATTTAAAAAATCGATGCAAAAATTGATTTTTCCGCAAAAAATTCAAAAAAGCTTATTTATTACAACGAAGAGCTTGTACACAAATTCAAATGCAATTATCTGGAAAACTACAACGATTCAGCACATGCCGTAAAAACAAAAAATGCTCCATTTTTCATGAATTTTTCGAATATATCATTTTTACATACGAGTTTTTTTCCGAGTGGACTGACCCTTTAATAAATTTAAGTCAATACGATAAAATATTTTTGGAAAAAACTATCGAGAATAAGTGAGTCCGAGTTCTCCACAAAATTTCCACAAACGTTACAGCAACAAAGTTCTTCAAGCAAATGTTCTCATGGTTTTCACGGAATTTTTTGCGACTTTTCGCTTCAATACACAAGCTTTCCCTGAATCAGGGAAGCGTTTTTTCGCTTCTAAAATGTCAAATTTCGATTCCCCGCATGTTTTTACCCCTAGAGGGGTCATTTCCAGAAAATTTTTTTTCACGTGGGTGGCTCCCCCTTACAGTTGCACAGACCCCGGTCCAAAATTTTTGTTTTTATGACCCACCCCCTGCAGTTTGGCGACCTTTTTTTAGAAGGGGGCTCCCGGCACCGGGGGACCGATGACCTACCCCCTTCCACCTCATGACCTACCTCCTCCCCACCCCATGACCCACCCCCTCCCTACCCTATAACCCATGACCTACCCCCGGTCGAATTTTATCGGGGGTACCGGGGTTGTGTAACTGTGCTCCCCGTTGTGTAGTACATAGCTCCAAAATTTACAATGACACCCCTGGGTATACCGACCCTAGTGTGATCAAACCTAACTGTCTCAATGTTGCTTAACTTGCCAGATCGGACGTTCACATTCTCTATCCACTAACTATATTTTTTACCCCTTTTTCTCTCTCGCTACTAAAATGTATATATAGCTTGCAGAGATAAGGTTTGTTTATGTATTCCCATATTTGCTGAGCAAGGAAATGTTTGCGATTTTTCTAACTTTGTTATTGATTGAGGTATTTTTTTCAATTTCACAAAAATTCCCCTATATGGGGGTTTTCTGTGCGAGAAATCGATTGCGCGCATTGCGGAGCTTCGAAAACGCTTTCCTGACTCTGAATTAGCCGATTTTCGCTTCAATATGCACATTTCTTCCCAGAATCAGGGAAGCGCTTTCAAGGTTCGGAGCTACTACTCAATAGGGGAGCAACTCATGAAAAATTTTTTCTGGAAATGACCTCTCTAGAAGTAAAAAAAACAAGAGGAATCCGAATTTGATATTTTCTAAGCAAAAAAGCGCTTCCCTGATTCAGGAAATACATATTGTGTATTGAAGCGAAAAGTCGCATTTTTACTCCAAAGTTTTTAGGCAAAAAATGTGATTTTTGCCTAAAAACGACCCCTTTTGGGGTAAAAATGTTCGGGAATCCGAATTTGGCATTTATAAAATTCCTCGAATTCAAGAAAAACTGTATATCAACGCGAAAATTCGAGAAAATAACATTTCTACTCCAAAAGGGGCTGTTTTTAGACAAAAATCGCATTTTTTTCTACTTTTCGCTTCAATACACAAGCTTTCCGTGAATCAGGGAAGCGATTTTTCGCTTCGTTAAATTCAGATTCCCCGCATGTTTTTACCCCTAGAGGGTCATTTCCAGAAAAAAATTTTTGAAAAATTTTGTGTAGACCTCCTATAGCTCCCAAGGTTCGGCAAGTCGCGCGATCAATTTCTGCATATAAACCACTCCCTCCCATATAGGTTATTTTAATGGAGACTTGAAAAACTTGAAAAATCACAAAATTCTACTCACACTTTTTAGTTCGTGAGTGGTGAAGATTGTAGTGGTTGTCAAGAATATGAATGTCTAGATAAAAACAAAGCCCACTGTGGTTCTAAAGAGTATCTTATAGAATATGGGGAAAAGTATTGTAATCGATTTAATGAAACTGGTTAGCTTGTTGTATTTGTATTCCATTCTGTCCCATAGTCCTATAGTCCGTTTCCACACCACTTTAAAAATTTTAATAGCCCATAGTGTAGTGTATAAAGAAGGATCTCGTCCGATCTAGCAAGTTAAGTACAATGGGCCTCCAGGTTCAATTCCGCTAGGATCAAACTTTTCGACTATGGGGAATACAACTGTGATGATTTTTAAAAGTTTGTAAAAATTAAAAAATTAGGGGATTACTCTCTAAAAAGATTTGAAAAACTTAACCTCACTTATCACTTTGAACATCACTAGTGGAACCTTTGTAAAAAATACCTTCTAGTAACGCCTAAAAATTTAGACGTGTACAATCGTTTTGATGACGGCGGTAAAGCATTTCTCAATTGCGTTCGTCCTTGTTTGTTAAAATTTATTGAAGGCTATATAAAAGTGAGTTTTTCATTGCTTTATTTCCCCTCATGATAAGACTTTTCTAGGCACATGAGCCAAAGATTGACTGCACAGATCTTGAGGATCAAGCCTTTGCAAGCCATGTGAAGTGTTATCTAGATTGCAATTTTTGCCAAATTTGCAAGACTAATAAACTAGCTCTCTTTCATGCCTATGATATTGTCGACTTTTTCAGTTCAAAAGCCATCAAACAAGTGTATAATGTTATATCTAAATGTGGTCTTTTTGATTGTATCTAAAAATACTACGTGGCCCCCTCAAAAAACATGGCTAATACACAATAGAGAGCTTCCCACGTGGAAATTTTTTTCTAGAAATGACCCCTCTAGAGGTAAAAATATGCGGGGGAATCCGAATTTGACATTTTCAAAGCAAAAAACACTTCCTTGATTCAGGGAAGGCCTGTGTATTGAAGCGAAAGGTTGAAAAATCGCATTTTTGCGACTAAAATTTTTTCACGTGGGTCGCCCCTATTGTGTAGTAGCTTCCATGGTTCTTGCAATTTTTCAAGTATTTAACTTTATATCAAAATAAACCTATAGGGGTTTTTCTATATGAGGAATCGCTTTCCGGCATTTCCAAGCTTTGAAAACGCTCCCTGACCCTGAATTAGACTATTTTTGCTTCAATATATTTTCAAGCTTTGGGAGTGCACGCAATCGATTTCCCGCATAAAATTACCCCTAAGGGGTCACTTATTAAAAAAAATTTTTTAATTTTCTATCCGGCCCTATTTTGGACCCACTTTTCACGAAGCGACCACAAATCGGACCCCCCCCTTTAAAGAAGTTGAAGCTATTACAATGAGGGGGGAGCACTCACGTAAAAAAATTTTCAAAAATTTTTTCTGGAAATGACCCCTCTAGGGGTAAAAACATGCGGGAAATCAGAATTTGGCATTTTCGAAGCGAAAAAACGCTCCCCTGATTCAGAGAAGGCCTGTGTATCAAAGAGAAAAGTCGCAAAATCGTATTTTTGCGACTTTTCGCTACATGTCAAATATATGAAAAAATAGTAAAAGGATACAACCAAAAATAGACATATAGAAAAATTTTCATGAAAATCGGAAAACTTTAATTTCAGACCGGGATTTGAACCCTCGACCTATAAGTGAAATCTTGTTACACTAACCACTCGGCCATGAGACTCTGTTGGGTTTGTGTACAATATTAGTTTTACTCGTCTCGTTGAGCTGAGTCGAATGGCATTATTCTCAAAATCCCTCCAATATTTGCCAAAGAAAAACGACGTGCAGGATCACGGAAGCGTTTTTGGAAATGCGCACAATTGGTTTTCTCGCATAGGAAATATACAGGGTTATTTTTATGAAAATTTAAAATTTTGTGAAAATTTAATTTTTGCGATTTTGAAAAAATCGCAAAAATTCAGTGTTCTATTATACTTTGTACCATAAAACATATTGCTTGCTCATTTTTCTTTCATCATAAGAGTCGAAAATTCGAGAAAAATCAACAGCATTTCAAAATATGTATCTTCATAATAAATTCAAATTTCCCGCTCACCTGAATCAAGTCCATTTTACAAATTTTCCTAAGAATATCTAGAAATTTCTACATAGAGATCTTTCGAAATGAAGTGAGTCGAGACTTTTAGAGTGTTCTAGTAGTCTGATGTCTAGTATAAAAGTAGCGCTATTTTCTTCGAGGTGGAGTCATTCGATTTGAATGGACTGAGCGCGATTTCGATAGAAAATTCTCGATTTTGGGAGAAAGAATTTTCGTCATAGATAAATGATAGTTTTTGGCTCATTCTATTCGTGCCATTCGTGCAAGATGGTTGTATTGTAATTATATAGTTGAGGATTTTCTGGGGTTTTATGTGGTTTTTAGGGTATATATGGGGTAAGGGCATAGGTTATATGTAGGATTGCCAAATTTCAAGGATACAATCTGGCAATCATATCAATATACAAAGGTTTTTACAAAAGTGATGTTCTACAAAGTTGTTTCTCGTGATTTCGGAAACAACTTTGTAGAGCATCACTTTTTACGAAAACTTTTGTATATTTATAAGGTTACCAGATTATAATGTTGAAATCTGGCAACTTTAGTTATATGTTGTGAAAATTTTTGAGAATCAATAGTTTTTGAGAAACTCGAATTCCATCGGGATGAATTTGAGCTGCTCAAAAAAGACTGATTTTTTTAGCAGAACAAATTTTAATGCTATAGCCTAGCTTAAGCCTAGGCTTAAGCTTAGGCCTAAGCCTAAGCCTAGGCCTAATCTAAGATTAAGCCTAAGCCTAGACCTAAGCCTAAGCCTAAGCCTAGGCCTAAGCCTAGGCCTAAGCTTAACACGGGAATACTTTTTCAAAATTCCGGTTTATTTGAGTGTTTTGGATCATGTTTAACAATTTCCACAAAAATTTTTTTTCAAAAAAGTGCTATGAGTACCAAATAGACAAGCATCAAAATCAATTCGACGTAGGTGGGATGCGAACCCTGTACTATCGGATCGAAGTCAGGAGCAATACCACTGAGCCAAGCTCACGATAAAACGCGGATTTTTAATTTTGCTTATAATTTAACATGAATTTTTTCTTTTGTACTCATTGCACTTTTTTGAAAAAAATTTTTTGGAAGTTGTTAACTATGGTTCAAAACACTCAAATAAACCGGAATTTTGAAAGAGTGTTTCCGTGTTAAGCCTAAGCTTAAGCTTAAGCCTAAGCCTAGGCCTAAGCTTAAGCCTACCCTAGTAAAAAGCATATGCTAGACTTAATTCTTTTATCATTAAAAAATGCTTTTTATAAAACATTTGATTTTAAAATTTTTGAGCTGGAACAATTATAGAACGCGATTTTTGAATTTTGTAAATTTCAAAAATTTTAAATTTTTCCAATTTTCCTAACCCCCTAAATTTTCAGTTCCTGCGCTTCTCATCTTGAACACTAGTATTCTACTTCTCAAGTCAATATGTCGCAACAAGAAGAAACCTTTGCTTTCCAGGCGGAAATCGCCCAATTGATGAGTTTGATCATCAATACCTTCTACTCGAACAAAGAAATCTTCCTTCGTGAGTTGATCTCGAACTCGTCGGATGCCCTCGACAAGATCCGTTATCAAGCTCTCACCGAGCCATCAGAGCTTGACTCTGGCAAAGAGCTCTACATCAAGATCACTCCGGACAAGGCTAACAAGACCTTGACCATCATGGATACTGGTATTGGTATGACCAAGGCTGATTTGGTCAACAATTTGGGTACGATTGCCAAATCTGGCACCAAGGCTTTCATGGAGGCTCTTCAAGTATAAATTTTTTATATTAATTTTAAAAAATAAATCAAGATTCGGTTTTTCGAAAAAAATTGAAAAATGAAAGTCTGTACAAAAATTTCAAAATTAAAAATGGATCTCGGCATTGTGTTCAGCATGACCGAAAACCTCTAAAAACAACACCCATAATCACAAGGGTTTGAAAAAATAATGGCTTTTGAAATTTTCGTTTCAATACACAAAGTTTTGCCTGAAAATCAGGGGAAAATTTAAAAGTTTTTTAAAAAATACGATAAGGCATAGACTTAAGGCCTAAGATCTTAAGCCTAAGCCTGAGACCTAAGGCCTAGACCTAAAACCTAAGCTTACAAAAACATCAAGGCTGGGCAACTAAATTTAAAAATTTTAGGCCGGCGCAGATATTTCCATGATCGGTCAATTCGGTGTCGGTTTCTACTCAGCTTTCTTGGTCGCCGACCGTGTTGTCGTCACTTCCAAACACAACGATGATGACATCCACGAATGGGAATCTTCGGCCGGTGGCTCTTTCGTCATCCGTTCAGTCGTTGATCCCGAAGTCACTCGTGGTACCAAGATCGTCTTGCACATGAAAGAAGACCAGACCGAATTCTTGGAAGAACGCCGAATTAAGGAAGTCGTCAAGAAGCACTCGCAATTCATTGGGTATCCAATCAAGTTGGTCGTCGAGAAGGAACGCGACAAAGAAGTCTCCGACGATGAAGCCGAAGAAGAAAAGGAAGAGAAGAAAGAGGAAGAGAAGAAGGAAGAAGAGGAGGGAAAACTCGAAGATGTAGATGAAGACAAGGAGAAAGAGAAGACTGACAAAAAGAAGAAGAAGATCAAGGAAAAATATCTCGAGGATGAAGAGCTCAACAAGACCAAACCCATCTGGACACGTAACCCTGATGATATCAGCAATGAGGAATATGCCGAGTTCTACAAGAGCTTGTCGAATGATTGGGAAGACCATTTGGCAGTGAAGCATTTTTCCGTGGAAGGCCAATTGGAATTCCGTGCGTTACTCTTCGTCCCACAACGTGCACCATTCGATCTCTTTGAAAACAAGAAGCAAAAGAATGCCATCAAGCTCTATGTGCGCCGTGTCTTCATCATGGAGAATTGCGAAGAGCTCATGCCCGAGTATTTGAACTTCATCAAGGGTGTCGTCGACTCCGAAGACTTGCCATTGAACATTTCGCGTGAAATGCTTCAACAATCCAAAATTTTGAAGGTAAGAAAGATGTTACAACGATAAAAAATTCGTCTAACATGTTACAATGAAAAATTGAAAAAATCCATTAGTTTTGTACCATTTTCAAATTGACCCTGATTCAGGGACCCTATTAAAAATCAAAATATTGAAAAAATTCAAAAACAATCAAATTTAGGTGATCCGCAAAAACTTGGTCAAGAAATGCATGGAACTCTTCGAGGAAATCGCCGAGGACAAGGACAACTACAAAAAGTTCTACGAACAATTCGGCAAGAACATGAAGCTCGGTATCCACGAGGATTCGACCAACCGCAAGAAGTTGTCCGAATTCCTCCGCTACTACACCTCGGCCTCCAAGGATGAGCCGTGTGGTTTGAAAGACTACGTTTCGCGCATGAAGGAGAACCAGAACAGCATCTACTTCATTACTGGTGAATCGAGAGAGAATGTTGCCACTTCGGCTTTCGTCGAACGTGTCGTCAAGCGTGGTTTCGAAGTGGTGTACATGATTGACCCGATTGATGAATATTGTGTTCAACAATTGAAGGAATTCGATGGTAAGGGTTAAAAAATCATAAATTTTTTTTTAAAAATCAATTTTTTTCGAAAAATTCAATTTTTTCCACAAAATTCAAATTTCGAAACATTGAAACGAAAGCCCTGAAAATCATGGAAAATGCATATTACAAAAATTTTTTAGGCAAAAAACTCGTCTCAGTCACCAAAGAAGGCCTTGAGCTCCCCGAATCCGAGGAAGAGAAGAAAAAGTTCGAAGAGGACAAGGTGAAATACGAAAAGCTCTGCAAGGTCATGAAAGATATCTTGGACAAGAAAGTACAAAAAGTCAGTGTCTCCAACCGCTTGGTCTCGTCTCCATGCTGTATTGTCACCAGTGAATATGGCTGGACTGCAAACATGGAACGTATCATGAAGGCTCAAGCCTTGCGTGACTCCTCCACCATGGGCTATATGGCTTCCAAGAAGAATTTGGAAATTAACCCAGATCACTCGATCATGAAGTAAGGGTTACCCATACTCAATCCCAGAGTCTCATCCCTCCCTCTAGTCCATATTGTGAACCCCACCCCTTCCCCAATACGTCAAGGAAAAACTTCTCTCAAAAAATTTACTAATTTCAACTTTCTTAGGACCCTCCGAGAACGCGTCGACGCAGACCAAGACGACAAAACCGCCAAGGACCTCATCGTCTTGCTCTTCGAGACCTCTCTTCTCACTTCCGGCTTCTCGCTCGAAGAACCACAATCGCATGCTTCTCGCATCTACCGCATGATCAAGCTCGGTCTCGACATCGGCGAAGAAGATGATGAACCAGTTGCTTCATCAAGTGCCGACATCGCGGAGGCAAAAATCGAAGGCGCTGATGAAGACGCTTCACGCATGGAAGAAGTCGATTAAAAATTTTTTGCAAATCTTTTAAAAGTTGTTTTTTTTTGAAGTTACACAATATTGTGAATGTTGTATGGATCTCGTCGAACAATATATTTTGTTTATTTTTATGTTATATCTGTGTATTTTAAATTGAAATAAAAAATTTTTTATTCTAGTAAAGTGAACATAGTAAAAATCAAAAAACTACAAAAACAAATACAGGGTGTCCCAGTAGATTGGGACTATCATTGATTTGGAGATTTCTCGTCATCCAATCGGTCATTTTCGATGCGGTTTTTTATAGGAGAGGGCTTAGACGATTCTGCTTCAAATTCTATAAAAATATTCAACATTCGCGTTTTCTCATATGCGAATTGTTCAGTTTGAAGTTTTTAAAGGGAGGGTAACAATCATGGCAGGATCTCGAAAAAATTTTTTTGAAAATTTTTGTAAAAAATACGTTTCTAGGGGTGATTTTATGCGAGAAATCGATTGCGCACATTCTCGAACCTTGAAAACGCTTCTTTGACCCTAATTCAGGGAATGGGATAGGTGTATTGAAGCGAAAATCAAACATTTTCGGATTTTTATGAGAAAACCGTCGATTCTTAGGTTCTTCTAGGCGGGGAATTGATTGCGCGCATTCCCAAACCTTGAAAACGCTTTCTTGACCCTGATTCAGGGAAGAAATCAGTGTATTGAAGCGAAAATCAATTTATTTAAGTAAATACATATCCTTTCCCTGGATCAGGGTCAAGGAAGCGTTTTCACGGTTCGAGAATGTGAATAATCGATTCCCCGCCTAGGAAAACCTAAGAATCGACGGTTTTCTCATAAAAATCCGAAAATGTTTGATTTTCGCTTCAATACACCCATCCCATTCCCTGAATTAGGGTCAAAGAAGCGTTTTCAAGGTTCGAGAATGTGCGCAATCGATTTCTCGCATAAAATCACCCCTAGAAACGTATTTTTTACAAAAAATTTTTTTCGAAATCCTGCCATGATTGTTATCCTCCTTTTAAAGCAACTTTTCCCCGTCTTCTCAATAAGGTAGAGATTTGATTTGAACATAATCTAATAGCTTAATGAAATTGAGAAAAATCCAGTTTTTGGGACACCCTGTAAATACTCAAATGTATAAGTTTCGACCACCATCATCATCCACATAAAATATTAGGTGTCCGTTCGGATCTCCAACAGAAGAAAGTTAATCTCCACTCAAAAGGATTTATGACTTGGGATGTTTTTATATAGGCTAAAGAGGCCGTGCGATAAGTGTTCCAATCTGGCTCATTTTTTATGCCATACGTTAACCACCTTCAATATTATTATTTCATCGGGTCGGTCATAAAATTCTCACTCAATTATTCGTTTCGATCTATCAAGTTGAAAAGTTTTAGCTAGTTTTTCGGCGATATTGAACTTTCATTGTTTTTTTAAAATTTTTGTAAATTAAATTTTTTTTAAATGTTGTGGTCCCCGATCAATCACTGGTTCCTCTTTGGAAATGAAGTGTTCTCTTAGATTTTCCCGCTAAATACTGCAGGACAAAATCTCTTGATCGCAAGGGGGAACTGAACCCTTGATAGTACCGTTGAAAAACAAAAAAATAGAGAAAATTGTGTAAAAAGGCAAAAAAATTCGGACGAGAGTGGATTTTGAACCCGCACCTCTTTAATGAAAGTCAAATGCCTTACCACTAAGCTATTGCTCCGAAAATTTCAGGAGCAAGTTTTTTGGATTCCCCGCATCAAAAAACCCCTATAGGGTGATTTTCAGAAAATTTTAAGAGAATTGTTTTTCGAAAAAATGCCCACGTCATTTACGGTTGCTCTTGTTTAATAGTACCCGAAAATCCAATATGTACTAATTTCCCTGAATCAGGATCAAGAAAGCATTTTCACGCTTCGGGGATGCGCGCAATCAATTCCCCGCATGGAATTATCCCAGAAATATGATTTTGAGGGAGAAATTTCAAAATTTTTCAATTTTCGCTTCAATACACACATCTATTTCCTGAAACAGGGTCAAGGAAGCATTTTCACGCTTCGGGAATGCGCTCAATCGATTTTTCGCATGATTTTATCCCTAATAGGGTGATTTTCAGAACATTTTAAGAGAAATTTTTTTCGAAAAAATGCCCACGTCATTACGGTTGCTCTTGTTTAGTAGTACCAAATTTTTTACAAGTTGAGGATGCTTCACAAGAATACTATTTCGAAATTCCCATCATCAACTGGAGTGGTTCCCAATAAATTTTACATCTCGTCATTTTGGGTTCAAATTTTAGCATAGTCTATTTTATACTCTCAAATTTTCCCATATAAAATTACGCACCCGAACGTCTCTCTTCTTTTTCAGTTTTAATGATTGAGCAAAAACTCGATTTTAAGCATAAATGTCGATTTTTGATTAAAACTCAATTTTGTGAAAAATTTCGATTTTTTTAAGCAAAAATTCAATTTTGAGCAAAAATTTTGATTTTTGAGTAAAACTCAATCACGTATGTTTCAAGCGGCAATAAGTCTGTGCCAACTTTTGTTTTTCGATCATTTTTGATACTCGAGGGATCTCCAGCTATGGGGAACTCAAATCCGATGGAATTATCAAGTTTTAACTTCAGGGGGTACCTCTACTGGGGGAGGGAGATGGGTAAAAACATCAAAAATTCAGGTCTGTTCTTTGTAATCCATTTTTGACCATAATTCCGAGCTCTAGGACAAAAAATAACAGCGGATTCTTGTTCAGCGCCTAGAAGAATCCTAGGAATTCGAAAATTTCGTAAAAAACCGAGCGAAATATCAACATTTTAAACCTAGGGTACATCTTTGAGACCCCAATTTTTCGAAAAAGTCTGAATATTGACACGAAAACATGAGTTTCGCTCAAAAAACCAATTGGATCGTATTCAGCATACACTCTTACCTACTACTGAAAAAAAGCTCATGGAAAACGAGCGAAAAATGCTGATTTTCGACATATTTTTTGGGCGGCAACAACTTATGTTACAGCTCAATAAAATGCACGTTCCTTTCAAACCTATCTAGTTTTTTATTTTAAGCCCAATTTAAACAATTCGTCTTGTAGGTTGTCGAGGAGATCCCCCTGCATAACAATAAGTATGGGTTTTTCGTGAATCGTCGTTTTAAGAAAGATATGGAATCCTTAAGTTTGAAAAATACCTCATTTTTGACAGAAAATTTATAGGTGTTTTTCCGATATGTCGGCACACACTTTTTACCGTTTTTCTATGGGTTGAAACATACGTGTCAATTTTGAGCAAAAATTTTGATTTTTGAGTAAAAACTTCAAAAAGTGCATTTTTTAACCCATTTTGGACGAGAACTCACAAAGACGATTTTTTTTAAAAATTTTTATGCAAAAATACTTAAAAATGGTATAGAAAATGATATCCGTTTGAATTTTTCAAATTACTGTTAAATTTGAGGTGGGTCATATATGACCCAGTCGGACTTGCCAGTGAAAATCATGGTGGGTCACATATGACCCAGTCGGACTTTTCCAGTAAAATTTATTCAATTCTAAAGAATAAAAAAATAACACAATAACAAAAAAATCAAGTATTTTTATCATGGAATGCTTTTATTCATTGTGTATGGCCATAACAGTTCGATTTGACCAATTTTTAGAAAAATTTA